>JAODUO010000021.1:0-32500 GCA_025642075.2 Ridgeia piscesae | reverse complement strand
AGAGAGAGAGAGAGAGAGAGAGAGAGAGAGAGAGAGAGAGAGAGAGAGAGAGAGAGAGAGAGAGAGAGAGAGAGAGAGGAGAGAGATGGAAAGAGAGAGATTAGACTCGTTGTGGTTTAGTATGAAAACAAATAACAAAACATGTGGTTATAATCGAGGATTCAAGAGGGAATTTAAGATAGCAATTTTCTTGGGGAGGCCACAATGTATAATTTAACCAAAGCTCTTCCCACATTATATATATATATATATATATATATATATATATATATATATATATATATATATATATATATATATATAATCCGTAACAGGCGCATGCGTGTTAGACACTTGGACCTTTTTAGCTGATAAGCATTGTTATAGACACATGACATGGTCACGCGTTCTTGTAAAGACATGATTATCCGTTTTGGCCGATCCTTAACGAGGCCATACACAACTGGTCCCCGACCACCTCGTTGACCGTATCCAACGTCACACTTACTGAAATACGCAAACAATTCAAAATAACAACTTATCTGCACAATAGTTCCGACATTCAGAAGTTTCTGCCGTGGCCGGCACACCCGTACATAGCTTGGTCAAGTCTTTGGGTACCGGATGCACCGGATGATGAATGAAATGGCAAAATAACATAACAACAATATGGCGATAGAAGGGACTTGTGTGCCGTATTTAGCCGACACACGTGCAATTTTCATACTCATTAAATTGACACTAGGCCTATAGAAGTGTCGTTATGAAACCTGTTGACATTACGACCGAATTACAATCGCATGTGCCGCAACAGCAACCTGAAGCAGGCGATTTCAGAGGAATTGAAATGAACACTAACACTGGTCACAAATTAGGCAGCTGGGACCGATCCTCACTGCGCCATTGTATGCGCACACGCCGTAGATCATAAATATAGCTCCTGTCAAGTACTGGCATAACAGACGTGAGCAGTCATGCGTGAAGTACTACCTGCTGTATGTCGATCTGTTTAACGCAAGCAGATGACGACATGTTTTATTTATGTATAAAGCACTAGAGTAAACGTGTGATACACGCACAGGTTAAATACAAAACGAACATTAAAAATAAAAAGTATTTGCACAAATGCAGTCATTTCCGCCATGTAACGTCAGTTGACACTTGGTTATGGTCTTGACCTAATTTATGAGGGGTAGCTGTCTCGCTTGGCTTGGTTCGGTGGATTTATTGCACTTGTCTTCGAGTCGTTATTATTATATTTTTGATCATTGTACTTACTTGACAAGCTCAATGTTGCGACGTCACAAGAGGTGGCCAACAGAAGGCCAACAGGCCGAGGCCAACAAGACTAGGCCAACAGGCATAATCTCCCCGATGACACCGGTCGCTTGAAGGCGTGGTGGTCTTTCAACTGCTGGCTATATTGAGTTACATGGGTAATTATTATTGGCGGTGTCGTGATCCCAGATTCGATCGGGCCCAGATTCGGCACGAATCTCCCACGACGGTAGCGGGTCACGATTCCCGGTTATTACTACATTAGTTTCCGTTAATAATACATCAAGTATTCCAATACAATTGTTATTATGCAACTTTTAAATAACAAATGAACATACGCTGTATGCGTTTTGTGGAAACTCAGCCCGAGCGTGACGTATGTATGAGGAGATAAAAGCAGGCACAAAACGCATGCGAGGTATACGTTTTGTCGAATCTGGGCCCACGTCACCGGAACGACCACACCGCTTACGTTACACAATGCACAATATCCGTATCGCGATACGCTGCGATACGTGCTAGGCAAAACTGTATTCACGCCATCTTTATGAAGCAATAGACATTTAGAAGAAACCACAACGGCGATCTGTCTATTACGTGTATATAATATAAGTAAACGCGTTACTTCCCAGAAAAACCAAGACGGTGTTTTATTGAACAGGTCTGCCAGGGATTTGAAATATAAAACGCTTTGAGCAGTCATGAAGACTTGATGCTGCGCTATTTAAGAACTTACATTTGCCCCTACATAGACTGTTTTCAATGCGCGCGTGCAGTTTGGACCGCGTGGTTATTATATTTCGTTTCAATCGTTCACAATAAACAAACGACTATCTCGGCATGAATGTTGCTACCGGATTCGGTTGAATTCATAACAGTAAATAAAGTTCAAGACAACTTTCCGACCCACGGTGTTCTCGTATGGAGCTTTCGGTGTTTTCTCGACACTTTTGTCAGCATTGAATTGCTGGTTTGGGCCGACTAGTTTTTATTTCATAGTTGGCCGGAGAGCCAGTCAGTGTCTCTATCTTATTCTGGAGGTAAGAACGCTGGTCGCAACATATTGGCTGAGCATTAATATCCCAGGCGGATATTTATCTCACGGAGCCTGGGAAGTCGAGGCTAGGTTGTATCCGGAATCTCGATTGATCACTAGCCAGCTCTTTCTGATTTTTTTACGCCAGAAGTTGTTCTCTCTAGCGAACACTGTTGCTAGAGACGGTGATGTTGTGGCCTTCGTTCACTAATCCATGCACTCTGTTGTAAATGGTTCCCATCTGGTTGCGGATTCTTTGAGACGCGCTCCTAGGCTCTGCTTGACATTTCACACGTTTTCTGACAGCCCGGGCATGTTCTACTTATGCACATGTTTTTTTCTTACTTTGGGGTTAACAACAATGGATGTAGTGGAACACAGAGTGAACGAAGGCCACAACATGACGACCAAAGAACCAAAAGTGATCGCCAGAGAGAACAATTTCTGGCAAAGAAAAATCAGCGTGGCAATCAAAATCAGAAAGAGACCAATCAATCGAGTACATTCCGGATATACAACCTTCTTGCTCAATTGCTGTCATGTGATGATCAACAACAGTCACATGACGATCGAGTAACCGATACAATGCAATACAATATTACGTTTTTCATAAATCACTGTCACGGATTGTGGCGCACTAGAGTCACGTGATTTACGCTTGCTGTCTAAATATACCTCAAAACGTGTTTGCCTCGTGTTAATTTGCGACAAATAACTTTGCTGAGAGGTTATATACATCCTAACGAACAACCCGTAATATTTATACAATAAATGCTTTGTCTTTTCGCTGCACATTGATGATTTTACATATATTGCGCATGCGCAGAAACGTCAAGCGGAACGTTTCTAACGCCGGAAAAATGTAAGCGCTACAACGCATAAATAGATCTTCCCGCGCACCGGGCGGGATACATAAATTAAAAAACAAAATAATAATTCATACAATTCATGTTGTTACACTTACAAACAAACCTACATAAATATTTCTACAGTAAACTTGGTAACTGAAATATATAAAAGTCTAAAAAGTAAAAAAAGGGCTTTAACCAAATAAAAGTTTAAATTAATAAATATTTACTGCGAATCTACATCAGTCATATTTGAACACTGGCGGCAATTTTGCAGATACACGCGCGGAACTTTCCACCAAAACAAGGTACATCTTTCAAAATTACGTGAATATTTCGTATATATAAAATATATTCATTTTAGTTGTATATAGGACGTGTAATAACACATTTTTTTATTATTTACTGCCACAATTTGGCTAGCATATAATCCACATTCCTTACTTGTCACTGTCACTGATCGAGTGACTGACACTGCCGTTGCCCTGGGACCAGTGCAGCAGTGTGCAGGTTTAGCCTATCCCATCTTTTAATTTATTTAACCTTCATATGTTAATTACCCAAAGAAAGTCAGACTGATATTTAAAAAAAACCGGAACGGACAAAATTGGATGTCAAAACGGACTAATGACAGTGTAAATTCGGTGTAACACTTCTTAATTAAAATTGTATAGCTAGCCTAGGCTAGAGAGAGTAGAGTAGACTAGAGACAGAGTCTAAACGACTTTAAAACCAGAAATGTTTCTGTCTGACAGGACGAAGAGAAGGCGGGTAAAGGCCAGAGTAGATGAACATATGGAATTTTGCAGGCAGTTAAGTTCAAATAATGAAAATTCTTCTTTGTGCTCAACTCTGACCACAATTCAAATTCCACTTGAACAAGACATACCAGAATCCGACCCACACCATGATTGTATATTCGTCTCTACTGAAACCCAGTGTGCATGTCTTGTACCTCAATCTGACTGTCTTCATGGGAATGAGTCTCGTAAACACACCTCCAGTGTGGGTCTAAGCAGTGCTGAAGATGAAAGCATCGCTGAATAGGATATGTTTGATGATGACTTGTGTAGCCCATGTGTTAGTGAAAGTGACGATGCTAGGGATGATAACTTCGATTCAGATATTGATGACAAAGATGTATATTTGTCTCGTGGGCTTGGAGCATGGGCTTCTGATTTCAATATTCCCCATGTAGCTTTGGCCATGCTACTGGTCCTTTTAAGGGCATTACATCCACATCTTCCAAAAGATCCTAAAACACTGCTTGGAACTGCCAGACAATACCAGGTACAGAGCATTTCTGGGGGATCATACCATCATTTTGGGATTGCTGCTTCTGTGAAAAAGGCCATTTCCGCAGTTGAGATTTCAGGGTATGTAGATACCCAGTCAATCACCATGCAGTTAATTATTGATGGGCTTCTCTTGTTCAAAGGTTCACAAACTCAATTCTGGCCCATTCTTGGCAAAATTGTTGACCCTTTTCCAACTAATCCTTTCATCATTGAGATTTACTGTGGTACAAACAAAACTGACAATATTGAGGAGTACCTGCATGATTTTATAACAGATATGCAGTTGATAGAAACAAACCAACTTACTGTGGATGGTTTTACAAACCCTGTGCAACTATGCATTTCATGCTTCATTTGTGATACACCAGCGAGGGCATTTGTTAAACAAGTGAAAGGCCATGCAGGTTATCATGGCTGTGATAAGTGTTCACAGAAAGGTGTCTGGATTGATAAAATGACATTTCCAGATGTTGATGCTCTTGTCAGAACAGATGCTGACTTCAACAGACACACTGATTCAAGACATCATATTGGCGTTTCACCACTGCAAGCTTTGTCACTGGGAATGGTATCCCAGTTCCCTTTACCTTTTATGCTTTTGGTTTGCCTTGGAGTGGTGCAGCGCCTGCTCTGGCTGTGGTCAGAGTCCCATTCACAAGAACATCAGAATAAGTGCACAGTACGTTGGATATCCCAAGGCTTAACTAGCTTAAATAAGTACATCCCTGTTGAATTTGCAAGGAAATGCAGGTCGCTAGACGAAATGGACAGGTGGAAGGCCACAGAGTTTAAAGTTTATGTTGTACAGTGGACCCATTGTTCTTAAAGGAGTCTTGTGTGAGCAGTTCTACAAACACTTTTTGTTACTCTTTATTGGGATTATACTGCCTTGTTACTCCTGCCTACTATACGAGTCACTGTCAGTATGCACATGAGCTTCTCCATTTGTTCATTAGTCAAGCTGGACAGTTGTATGGGTAGGGACTTATTGGTTTACAATGTTCACGGTCTCATTTTCTGAACAGATGTACCTTGTCGTGGAATTTAGTGATGATAAGAAAACAGTGGTAATTCCATCCACATGGCTGGAGGGTAACAGGTGTGCTGGGTGGCTTCCCTTTAAAAAAGACGACAAAGATTACAACTGCGGCAAAAGACGAAATTCCACCCGAGAGTTGTACAGGAACGGTATGTATACTTAGTAAATATTTTTTTAATACCATTACTGATAGTGTATTTACAAATGTACAATACAATAAGTTTTTTTCAATAAAAATGTCATTCTAAATTACCCGTATTAATACACCTTCCAAGCTATGAGCAAACTTAATTGTCTCATCCATAATTACTGTCTTCAGTATAAAAAATTCACAGTAGTTTATTAACTTTAACAACTGTCTACATCCATGTTACTGAACATTGCTAATCTGTATCCGAGGAGCCTGTCGTATGAATAATTTAATTTGTATATCAAGGGAACTTATCATAATCATTACAAACGCGTGGGATCAAAGTATATGAATTAACACAGCTACAATGTATACTGTACATATAATTTGTAATAGCTATTGATTTACTCAGCTTAAATTGCTTTCTCTGTATTATAAAGCTTCACAAAAGTCCGCCACTGGCTTGTGCAGTCAAAGAAGTTGAGTGACCTTGGGACTGATCAGCATATCCCCATCACCAAGCGTCCACGACGCAAGAGGTATGTGATGCTCGTTTAAATCGATGTACATATAAGTGTAATCTTTACGGTCCTGATCATCTGATATCAACCCTTAATATCAGGATACACAAAAAATCCAACTCCTTAAGTCAAAGTGTTGCTTAAATTGATTCAATTTGATCCATATGCGCATATTTCTTTCATTTGCTTAAACTCCATTTTATAAATCAATCATTACAATTAAATATCGAATGCCACTTGTTTTGTTCTAATAAACAGGAGTACTAGGTTCCTGGAGATTAGACTTTTCCATAGTCCACTGTATAGACATGTATTATATGGATATTATGCCAAAGCACATAAGAAATATTGTACAATTTTAATGTTAACTGGCAAATAAACTGTCGGAAGTAGACATATGGAGGTAAGTGTGTGTCTTGTCTGTATACTTGTAAGAAAGAATGTTGCTTTATTCCAGGTGTCCGAAGCACATCTTTTCTAGTACGAGCTCCGATACTGATATTGATGATGATCAAGGTGAGTTATCTATGACAGACGGTATACTTTGGTCATTTTATAGAAATTTAGTTGTTCATAATGTTAATTTTGCATAAAAGCCCAACTATTATTGAAACAACTGCTAGAGTTAGTAGAGTATAACTGCTGTACCATTCAGTTCAGTCCACACTAGAGAGACTACACTTGCATTGTCACGTACGTGTATATGGACATCATTTTTTTCCTCATAATATTTAAGGTGGGTTTGTGTGTTAAGACTGTTATTACAAACCACTAAATGTGTCTTGATCACTGAGTATTTGATTAATGATAATAGTTTGTTCAATTGTTTTATCAACATTTCTTGCATGGTGTTTGCAGGTACTGTACCGACATAGTTTCAATGCCTCCAACAACACCACCAGCTCGTAAGTGACCTCTTACATTTATTTAATATTCTTTCCTAATACTTAATTGTACACCACCTGGCATGAGCACATTGATATGTGTAATTACTGACTAGACCACCTGAATGTGTCCAGTAGAGGCCAACAGATGACCCAGATAAGATGCTTGTAAACAGTTGTACACTTGCTGAGGCTAATAGAAAGCTTGTAATTCAGCAGGTACATGACACACCACTACTGAGAATAGTCAGTACTACATACCAGGTAGTAATTGCTCTCAGTTGTATTATGGTGTTTAATCTAGTCAATATCAGGGACTGCTCAGTGCACACTACTGACATCATGATTAATCATCATGGGAGACTCAGGATGTTTGTGCATTAAGTAGACAGCATTTTATAGTGTCCACTGTCGTCTAGGTCCGTTATAGCTACAGTTTTTTCCCCCGTTATAGTTACTCGCTAAGTTGGATAAGCAAACTAGTCACATTGTAGCTACTTATTTAATTACACAATTCAGGACGGGATAGCAAGACTATTAACTATTTCAGATTACTGTAAGATTCCTACATGAAATGTATTATTGAAGGACACATTTTAAAAGTTATAAGAATGATATATAAATGTAACTGTCAGTTATTTGAAATGGAAAATATACCATAAAACACTTGTGCAAAATATTTTTTTCAAAAGACAACTATTTTAATTGTACTGAGTACAGAATTGCATTGATCAAAAAATAATGTTTCCTCACCACTTTCGCAAATTTGGAATTCCATCTTTCAACATGGTTATTTGTCCATTTGTCAGTTTCTGTGTAGGGGCATTCCATCTTTGATTTTTATTAAATTTGGTGTGTCGGTTTATGATCATGAGTCTATGCATCCCACTAATTTTTAGGTCAATCTCAGTCAGCATCCAAGCCATTGTTTCGCTTAAATTTGACACAGTAGTGCTTGAACTGGTCCAAATGTTTAGTGTTAAAATAAAATAGTATGTATGTGATTATATATATACATATATTATATATAATATATATGTATATACTTATATACATAGATATTCAACATGTCCATGGTGTTTTTTTATCATCATCAAGCCATGTCTCCACAAAGTACTCGTTAAAAATTACCACTTGACTTTGTTGAAATTCCTCAGTGGGACACAATTATATCAAAACCGTCCACCTCTCATGGACATCAGCTGGATGGAGATGAAATAGTTAAAGCTCCCTTATCTTGTTACATTGTAAAATGACGAAATATAAAAGTAGCTATAACGGGACTACCCGGTAGTTCAACTGTCAAATTTAATTAGTAGCTATAATGGGAATAAAAAGTAGCTATAACGGGAAGTAGCTATAACGGGAAGACACCATTCAGGTCACTGCATCTGCCAATTAAGTAATAGAAACCATTCCTCACTAAATCATTACATTGAAATACATAACCTTATGTGATGTCAAATGATGGGTAGTAATCTATATATTTAAGAAATTGCTATATAACTGGTACATGGTATAAAACATAATTTTGAAACTTACCAGAACAGCTGTTGCATTGTACATGTTTACTGGAGGAATGGAGTCTGGCTCACAGGCAATGACACCTAGTGCAGTGATTGGGTCTCTCCCATGTGATTGCTGATGATGCATCACCTGCCTCACCACTTAAATTACATTGAGACAAATGAATTATTTAAATTATTATAAGCAATAGACAACAAACTAGCTGCAATTACCAACTTGAGAAGTAACTATATAACAATGTTGATCATCTCATCTCATCTCATCTCATCTTGGTTGTCTTTCAGGACGCCCCGCGTTGAACACACAGCTCTTCCAGAACCCTCTGTTAATATTGATAAATGAACAAATATACGCTTCAAATTGTGTAAATATCACTGATTAATGCTTGCAAATGCCATGGGAAGGCCACTCCCTTCAATACAAGCACACCAGATTCTGCCGACACCACCTAGCACAGTCACTTGTAAGTCATTTTGGTTTTTAATCTATATATTGCCACGTTTTGTGCATGAAAATATTTGTGTAAAAATTAATTTAATTGCTTTTATACTAGCAAGTGTATCACGAGGATTAAGTAAAACTAGTTATGATAGAAATCTCTTGAACCAAAGCCTATATTATATGGGTTCTGTTGAAGTTTTAAATGTTATTTAAATAAATACATATTTTGTGTAAAGAATAGTTTGATACTGTTACAATAAATTGTAATGCTTGCAGATGCAGAAAGTCCACCAGCCCCACAGCACCAGTCGGTGCATACATCACCGAATCCAGCAACATGTAAATAATTTTGGGTTTTAACATTCTATATATTACCAACATGTTATTTTGTTGTGAGCATTTAATTGTGTGTAATGTTTTGGAAATATTACTGACAGCTGCTTTTGCTAGCCAGTATACTGGTAGTCCTGCCTAACTTGAGTAAAACTATAGTTATAATGGAAATGTCTTGAACCAAGTACGTTTCACTTAAAGGTGGTAATGTTTTTTATTAAAAGTCTAACAAATTAAATGTATTTATTGTTGTTTAAAAGTATTTTGATACTGTTACAATAAATTGTAATGCTTGCAGATGTCATGGGAAGTCCACCAGCCCCACAGCACCAGTCTGTGCACACATCCCCAAATCCGGCAACTTGTAATTTTCGGTTTGAATATTCTATATATTACCAACATGTTATTTTTTGTGAGCATTAATTTTAATTGTGTAAATAATACTGACAGCTTGAGTCTGCTTTTACTAGCCAATGTATGTATTGGTAGGATTAACTTCAATAAAACTAGTTATAATGGAATTTTCTTGAAGCAAATATTACTTAAATATGGTACTGATTTTTAAGGGTCTAACAGATTATACTAAATGTATTTATTGTAGTGTAAAAG
This sequence comes from Ridgeia piscesae, assembly GCA_025642075.2. NCBI lineage: Eukaryota > Metazoa > Annelida > Polychaeta > Sabellida > Siboglinidae > Ridgeia > Ridgeia piscesae. Next base: position 22,577 of record JAODUO010000021.1, on the reverse strand, counting down.
TATTTTTATACTGTTACAATAAATTATAATGCTTGCAGATCCCATGCGAAGACCACTGCTGCCATATATGGGGTATGCTTCATAGCAGCAACAATTTGCTGTTTATTCATACTGGTATACTCGTCAGTAAACAAATTTGTCTTCACCAAAGAAGGAAATTAGATTAAAATGTGACAAAAGTTAATAATAATTTTTTTATGCTAGTATGTTGTCATAAATACTGGTGGATTTTTTCTTGTTTGCATTTAATGTGTTTTATTTCTATAGCTTGGCAAGCAAGGATGTTTTACATCCTGGAGAAGCAGAATGCGGAGCTTGTTGAGCTGAAGAGAATGGTATCACTGTTAGTGAAGAATACTACAGCTACCCGCGACAACGATGAGCCCTCACTGCCAGATGTGTATATATTAATAATTGTTTATTTTTTCCCAACACAATAATAAATGATAGTGATGTTTAAGTACATAATATTCTTATTGTGTTGGGGAAAAAAGGAGTATACATGAAGATGATCTTATGCTTGTATACCACTGTACAAAATTAGAAAAACATATTACACATGTCCCAGTAACTGCATGCAGTACAAACATTAATATTATAAACTTGTAAAAACAGCATTTACATTCAAGCATTAAAAAACAGGCCAAACATTCACCAATATTCACTTAATTGATATTTTCATAACTCAGTTATGACAGATAGATGTTGATTATCTGCAGTGACTAACATGTAATTACCGGGCAGCAATCTTTTAAAGAGAGTCTCCTCAAACATGTTGCTTTACTAGCTCTGCAGGTTGACCTTTGCCAAGTCCTGACTAAGGTATCAATTAAGTAAAACTTTTAACAAAATACCTGCCACTGTGTGGCAGCTCTGAGACCAAGTACAGCCTACAATAACAAACTTGTTTCATTGGGGTGAATGAAGGATAATAAACTCTGAAATGCCCATAAATGAAGCCGTATTTTTTAGTGTTATTTTAAAATGTTGTTCTTTATAGAAACATCACTTGGCTACAATTGGCGGTGCTACTACCAAGGATGCCATGGCATTTATGCTGAAGCGTCTGTTCAGCCCGCGTTTGGCAGTGGCCTACTGCTGGAAGGGTAACGCCAGAGGGACGAGGGCTTTCAGGGAACTGAAGTTGAAGCATGTTGTCTTCAGTGAGTGCTTATTTTACACATGCCTCTGTATCAAGATATTTCGTTAGCATGCATAACTTTTATGTAATTTATTTTGCTAATCTTTGTTTATAAAAATAGTCATGTGTAAAGTACAGCTCAAGAGAGTTGTGGAATCATAGACATGAATGGAAGCCCAGCCACATGTCGGCTAGACCCTTTAAAAATAATCCTGGTAAGACTTTTTCATCAAAAAGCTACTTAATTACTTCCTAATATGCCAACATATGTGTAACGATATCAAGTGACCAACTTGAATTTTACTAGATATTTATGTTCAGTTCTGTAACTAAATTATTTTAATATATCTTATATATCAACATTTCAGATGCTGTTCATTGCAACTCTGCAGTGAGCTCTTGCACTGACCAAGAATTGAAACTGGTGGTACAAGAGTGGTTCCGTTCTGCTCCTGACAGGGATGGAGGCTGGAAGCGGCGCATGGATAGGCCTCTCCAGCATGCAACAGGCAATGTGTAGATAGCAAAAGTATAATCAGTTACTATAATTTGTTTACATTAATTTATACTCTTTTTAATATGCAAAATTACCTGTTAGGTACACATGTATTTTGGTGCAATAACACATTGAAAAATTTAGTTTTTTGTGTGTACACATTGAACATCAGTTGTATTTTGTCTATGATCCAGTATTAAAGCAAGTAGTATTGTGTAGTCAAACATCTTTGTGCATTAAGCTAGTATTTTGTATCTGCAGTGTGGATGTTTCCACACGTTTTATGCCATGTTCAACCAGATTTAATTATTGTGCCATTTCATTATTTTGTATCTGCAGTGAGAGTGCTTCTACACGTTTTATGCCAAGTTCACCAGATTTAAGTATTTTATCTTGTAGATATTTACTACTGATCAGTACCCATATTTGTGGAAACATCCACTATGGTTTTATCTATTTACATATTTGTGGAAACATGTTTGCCAATTGATATTTGTGGTTGTATGTGTACATAACAGTATATGTTAATTATCATTCATAATGAATTTTTCTGTAGTTTTGAATGCTTCCTATATAAAAAGTCAAGATATTCGAATGTTTGTCTGTACATTATATATTAATATATATATATATCCTTATTTATGTACTTATTTCTTTTATTGATTAGTAAATAAAATTTCATTTATTTAACCTTTTGAAATGTGCTTATTCGACTTTCATTGTTCTCCTGCATATAAACATGTTTATTTACAGTGCACTCTGGGTAAATCTCCACAGACCCATTACTGTAGTGAGTACTTATGTGAGAATTTCCACAATTCCTAATGTATTATTACTTTAGGGGACCAAGTTTTAGTTATCTGGATTGCACTGTATATAGATAATACTCATATACACATACAAATTGACATAAATAAGACACTGCCGGCCTAAGAGCGGCTCACCATTCACCATTGGCACAGGCGGCATATAAGCGGCTAACCATCGGCACACCATTGGCAGCCGAGCACGAGCCGCCCTAGGCCTGAACTCGAGCCAGTGAACAAAAATCCTGTGGCCCGCAGGCGGTTGCCGAAGGAGGCCCGATAGTTTTGCTGCACTCGAGCCGAGCTCGGCCCGCTGTAGATGTGCTATCTGGGTTATTATTATACTTGTTTTGAACTGGTTTTTATGCATGAATAATTGTGGTAAATGGCAATGACACTGCCTAGGATACGAGAACGACTGTTTAAATGTGTGTTATATAGTTCATGTTCATTATAAAATATGTTGATAATTAACTGTAATTATACATTATTGGCATGGTTTTTATTATGTATTCATATTTTTATCCGGTTAAAACGAAAAATAAATATTTTAGGTGCTGTGTGTGTTTACCATAATAATTGTTTTATTTATGATCCACATTTGTATTTTATTTATTATTATTTTGTAAAATGCTTACTATTTATATTGTTGCTTTAGGAAAGTAATATATAAAGCGTTGTGAATGCTATGGATATATGCATTATAGAAAATAAAGACTTATTTGTTGTTCAATTAATTATGGGAATCCAAATTTGCCATAATATTTAGTGTACATCCAGGTGAAAAGACGAGATGCCATAGGTTGGGTATTTATTTATTCTGGTTCGTATTTGCAAGGCAAAATTAACCTGACATTAGTGACTGATGTTTACTTTTAGTTCCCTTGGGAGTTATATAATTGCTATTCCAAAATAAATCAGACCTTTTACTACGACACATGTATTTGCATGACATATTTACAATAAAATCATATTTTTCAGTAATAGAAACATGGTCATATCACCAGAGGTATAGGTTACAGAACTTAGAAACTTCCCTGGTGTATTCCTTAAATGTCTGTTAACAACTAGTGAAAAAGTCTCTCTGAATTTTACCGATTAATTGCATGTTCCAAAATGCAGATGATTCAGGCTAAAACATCACATTTCTTTTACAGATTTCTAACGTACATTTATAGAATACACCTGTAAAATTTGTAAGTTATGTGATTTGTATCTGGAGATATGACCATTGTATACCTTGTAGTTCAAAATAGGGTTTGTCCATTTTGTTGGAGATGTGTGATACAGTGCAAGTCCTGGTTTATTTTTGGAATAGCAACTAGACCTCTAATTGTAATAATAATAATACATTTATTAAGGATTTTTTATTAGGATATTATAGACACTATCCTGGTGCTTGTTTTGTACTGACAAATGAATTGTGAGATAATGTGTCCAATGTATCTGTCATTAATGAAAGTACAATTTATAAAAATGGCTTTCATAAATATAATCTACCTGTAATCATAATATTATTACGCTCAATGATAAATGTTAAGCTTTCCTCCAATTTTGCCTATATTGTGAGTGCTTTAATTGAGTAGAAGTGAACATCAAGTCAATTGTCACAGTTTATTCAAAATTTTAACAAATTGCATTTGCCTCTTCTTCGGCCTGACCGAGGGCCTCCGGAGTCTGTGCAAACAGAAACAGCTCAATGACAAGCCTCTTGTACGATGCTCTGCAATGGAATGTATAACATATCTAAAGAGAAGTCATTTACATCCTGAAACAGAGAATACATAAATAAAAACTATTTTCATTGATCCAGTAGTATCCAAGGAATCATTGTTAGAATAATACCTCCCATAGAAATGTGTTGCTTAATGAATTTGCTCGTGCACCTTCATTAGTCTGCCTATGCAATTTAAATAGGCTACTAACATAGTAGAGTTCAGCACAAAGGAATGTTAGATTAGACAACCCATGTATACAGACAGCACTTTTAAGACTGTAGCGATAGGACATTTAGTAGGAACCACCACAATCCACTAATCAACAACTGCCATATCTTGTAAATACACATATCCATGTATAATTAGATAAGTTATCCTAATCATTGTACTTACAAAGATGACAATTTCCTTAAATTGTCAGGTAGCTGATACAATGTTTCAGTTGTGTACAAGGCTATTTGCCTTGTGGTCTCGCAGGCCTGCTTTGTTTGGATGAGCAGTGTTGTCGCAACCTGAAATGTGAAATGAGTCGGCAATAAATTAATAAATTTATACCCTTTTCTATGAGCAATGCATAAAAACAAGTTATTTTAAAAGAAAGGAAACTATAGGGCCTGTAAGTGGGTCACGATATATGGTGAGACTCCGCATGACTGGAGCTGATTGGGGACTGGACACAAGAATAATATTCTAACGATGGATGACAGTTGTATCTTCCGACTGATGAATACTATGAAAATCAGGTCTTAAATATCTTGTGTTATACCTTTCTTATCTTAAATGACCGATTTAATATTGAGTTTACCATGCTATCATAGACATATAGCGATTTACATAGTGCAGATAATAAACACAATTTTAGGCCGTATGTGTCTTTTACGGGATTTGCATTTTACATTGCTGTACGTTGTGGTTTCGATAAGCACTTATATCTGACAAGTTGTCTAAATGCAAATAATCATAACACACGTATACGTTTACCCCAAACAGGTTGTACTACACAAAATATGGCACTCTTCATTATTAGTCAAGATAGCCAAACACAAGTACTTGCCGCTAATGCCATGGCAACCACCATAATAATCGATTAAAATTCATGATTTTCGTGCTTCTGCTTCGGACAATATAACTGAAACACACTATTTGGGAACAGTTCGATTATTACAAACAAAAACAACAAAGTCCTATATGTTAACATGGAGAATATGGATTTCCTGCCTCGTTTTCGTGCGCGAGACTTACACGCCCTATAGAACAAATAAAGCACAGTGAACTGTTTTAACAAAACATTTTGTCACTGAAATATTTGTTTGGGACAGAATTCATATGCGAATGAGCAGAAATAGATAACTGAATGTTTCAGTATTTAGGTGAAACATTTGGTTGCTGAAATATAAATATATTTATACCCTGCTGATGCATATACTGGCAGAGACCTGAGCTTGTTTGCTACAATAAATAAACAAGAGTTATTGTTGTTGATAAAGGTCATTTAATAAATGTACTCAAAACTCCTCAAGACAGTATAGATACATTTAGAAAATGACAATATTAGCAAAGGTGGGATGTTAACAATATTTTCCCCACCTAACAGACAATTTATGCAAGTAAAGAACAAGAAATACATGTAAAGCTAGCGTTGGCCATAGCCAACACATTAGTACATAATACAGAGTAGATGTAGACTAAGCCGATGAATCAAAGCGAAGTGCAAGATATTTATTCAACATAGCGTAAAACAATAGTCCGGCGTAGTACATTGCACAACCGAAACATTAAGAATGTGTACTTAAAAAGGAGCAAATCGGTGGTAGCCATGGGGGAGGATGGAGGGGTCGAAAATCCGATCTTTCTTTGTGCTGCAAAATATTGCGACTTGCGTAATCAAAATCTCAGCACAAAGGGATCGAGCCTCGTTCTGAGTGCGGAGAGTTCACGGGCTACGACATGTTTGCGGAATACGCACCGTTCACGGACTAGTATCCGCCTCACATTGTATAAATATTATTTTTGACATGTGTAAAAATATTCATATAATTACAAAGACATTTGGAACTTACAGTTGCGTAACATTAACAGTCAATGGCCGACTGTTTCAGTAGGCTGGCCAGGAAACGTTCAGGTGGCGTAATGACCCTTATGTGCTCAAGTGAAAACTTATACTATATTTTAAGACCAAATGTGTCACTATAATGTATATCAATAAAAACAGTTTGGTATCTCACCCCAGAACATGCAGAGAGCAGGGCAGCATGCAGGTAGTCGTTCGAGAGGCTGCGCACACTGACGATCATATCTGCGTGGAATCCAGCCTGACCTAAAAACCATTCAAATATTACTACATAGCAGTTAGTTTGATGCATAACTGCGATTTAATAACATCATGTTTGTTTATAAAAAAAATTCTTAGATCTTCTGGCTGATGACCTCCTTACAATAAAAGATGGAACTAAAGATGCCTGCTTGCTGAGAATCTACATCTGAGGGCAGAGTCTCTGGATGTGTATCTGATAAAGACAATATGATACACTAACTAACTGTAATATTATTATAAGTAACTTACTTCGGTTCTTTGAATGTCAGCATATCATGGAGGTCGTTGAGCACAACTTTCCTAACTTGTAAACACATAAAATGGAATTTGTCACAAAAAATGAGACTTGTAAAATTACAGAATTGTTTTACTTTTGGCACATTCTTTTAAACATTTAAAAATAAACATCTGCTCAAAAATACTGTTAACTAACAAACTTGTACGAAAACTACTACCCAATATATGTCTAGTACTACTTTATGAATAATCTTCACATAAGAATAAAACTGTAGCTGTTATACTTATTACTTTATATGTTATATATTCTATCAAATAAACAGATTGGCTAAATCTTGTTTACAACTAGTCGAAGGCTAGATTACCTTTTTGTCGTACTACTGCTTAGAGACTAATATTGCTATTAGCCAATGGCAGAGTAAATTAAGAGGGATTAAATTTGCGCTGTCGTAAGTAAATATAATTAAACACGCTTGTGTCAAACTCGACAGGCACATTCTTTATTTTATCTATTCAAAGTAAATGTGATCAACTAACAGCCAATATATAATAAAACTAATGATACAAATCAAGCACCATGTGGCTCCACCAATCTCTCCACATGAACCAACTTGTTCAGTTTACAAACTCAGATGACAATGCCAGTCCAACCCAGCTATATGACACAGAGGTATAGCCCAGCCTCACCTCCCAACCCAAGCCGGAGGGAAACCCTCCAGCTGCACACCCTGTACCATGTGTGCGCTTGGCCACTCTCTCTGTCTCCTTGTGTAGACTCTCCCCCGTCTTCCCCTTGCCTGGCATTTATACACCTTTCCTAACGGCAGGGAATCCTTATCTCATGAACTGTACACTCTCTGGTGGGCATCACTCAACCCTGAGACTAACTTTGAGACAGGAAACCTTTGTGGTCACTCAACTTTGAGACAGCCCTCTTAGTGGTGGGAAGCCCTTGTGGCAGCCTTACCATACTATTATCACCCACTACATTCTTTTATACATCTAAAATAAACATCTGCTCAAAATACTGTTAACTAACAAACTTTTACCAAAACTACTACCCAATATATGTCTAATACTACTTTATGAATAATCTTCACATAAGAATAATATTTATCAATCAATATCTCCTCGTATTTCAACTTTTATGCACCACCAATTTCAACCATCTACATCTAGATGCTCAACTTTGTAAATAATCTGCATAGGTCAGCTAAATGATTACACATACCTTTCAAGCAAAGCTTCTTTGCTGATCGTAGCACACTGGCCCGATGTATAAGCTCACAGAATGGTGGCAGAATTCATTAGCCAGGAAATAAAAAATGTGCTCGAAGCGTGGCGATTTCGCAGTGAGAACCACCAGGGTAGTCATCGTTCAAAACTGAAAAAATGACAGAACTGATTAAGAAACATGATTGAACAAATGATACATATATTATATAACTATAAAAAAATATATTATCATCCAATAATTTACCCATATCAGCCTTACATGATTTACACATGTATAAAGGACTGATTGTTTTTAATAAAAATAATTGAAATATGATTTAAATATTTGTTAAACCCTTTTTCCATCATCTCAAGTCGTTTTCCATAGTCATCACATGTTACCTATTTCTAGACACCAAAGTCATAATTGGATAAATGTTAAGACATGCAGGCAGGCAACTGTCCAGTTTAAGAAGGATCTACTGTGGTATTGATACAATGTCTGCCAGTGCTGCCAGAGAGCACAGCCAACTATGAAACACACAGTGGAATGTCTGGTAACAGAGCAGGAATTGAAGCTTGGCTTCCTGCAGAAGTGGAGATGGCGTTCAACTGAACAGGTCAGCCAGGGGAGAAAACATCTACGTTTATGCAGAGAGCCGTCATCTGTCATTTGGACAGGTAAAACTCAATGTAGTGGATGGGTTGAAATATCAGTGGACGGGTGTTGAACAGGTAAAAATAAAGGTAATCCAAAATAATATAATGTATATTGTAAAGTATGCCTTGAAATTGGACGTTACACGTGTTCATAGAACTTTACTTCAGGACAAAAAACACAAACACACCTCAACTGGTTTGTGTGTATATAATTTAAAATGTACGTGTCCACCAAAAAAAGTGTGACCAGCAAAAATGTAATCCTGCATAAAGTTGTGAAGTAAAAAGAGAAAAGTGTCCTGATCAGTATGAATACTGGACACTGGGCTAAATTAGAACTTACCTTCACTTTTATGTAGTGTACATGTTAAACTTTATAGACTTAGATCTTAATTGCATAATTTAGATATAACCAATATATATATATATATATATATATATATATATATATATATATATATATATATATAATCATTCAGTGAACGCAACCAAAATTTCAGAAATTGGTTGCTGTCATCTCTTAGATTTTTTAATAGATCAGTATGATGACAGCCCTTGGTAAGATTAGCAAGAACCCAAAATTTGAGCGTTGTCGCTTAAACAGTTTTGAAGTTACAGCAGTTTGAAATTTGAGACTTACCCAGGTAGATGTTTTTCGACAGCTTGTTAATTGCACACTTTAGCCTGTGTCAATAACATTGTGTGGAGTTGTTCTCTATAATATATAGATTAAATAACTGCAATTAGAACATAAATACAGTGTATGGTTAATGGGCAGCAAGTCGATAAACATCATGATTTATTCAAAATATCACTCGCGGAAGGGTTTTTAGACCCTGATTGTGAGCACAATACACACACCTTAGACCCAAATTGTACATATTGTGTACCAAAACATAAATATGGGCAACTCTGAGAAATATGGCAGGTCTGGCTGCCTTAACTATGAATCTATACATGTGGGAAGATGGTATGTTATTATTTTTCTTTAAAAATGACCAACTTCCGACCTAAAAATGTCGATGAGGCATAGCTTGTATTATCACAAAACTTTTTGTAGGTGTTAGTTCATTTCTATAACTCAAATAAATAGTAAGTCCCAATATCCTTCCGAGCTTCCTTTACCAGAAAGAATCATGGAAGGATATTGAGAGTTACTTTTTAGTTTGTCTTGGAACTGGTTTATGCCTGGTAAAAGTTTGATAACAATACCTTCTAATCCGCATTGACCATTTAGGGTTGGACGTTTGCTAATTTTAAAGAAATATAAAATGTAGGACATTTGGGTATGTGTAGATTCATAATTAAGACAGTCAGGCATGTCATATTACTCTGATAATACACAATGTTATGTGTATATACATGTATATATATATATATATATATATATATATATATATATATATATATATATATATATATCAAATACAACAGTTCATTTAACCATCTATATTTAGCTTGCAATCAATGTCTGAAAACCCTCTCGTAGCAATTTATTTTAAAAGGTGGCGCACCCAGACATATGCCATTTTTGTTGTGAAGGAAGCTCGGAAGGATATTGAGACTTACTAGTTATTTGAGTTATAGAAATGAACTAACACCTAGAAAAAGTTTTGTGATAATACAAGCTATGTCTCATTGAATATTTTGGGTTGGAAGTTGGTCATTTTTAAAGAAATATAATAACGTACCATCTTTGCATATGTACAGATTCATAATTAAGGCAACCAGACCTGCTGTATTTCTTAGATTTGCACATATGTATGTCTAGGTACCAAATATGTACAATTTGGGTCTAACGTGTATTTATTTGGCTCACAATCTGGGTCTGAAAACTCTCCCGCAATTTATATTTGGAATAAATCATGATGGTTATCAACTTGCTGCACATTAACCATGCACTGTATTTATGTTCTAATTGTAGGTATGCAATCTTTATATTATGGAGAGCATCGATCTCCACACAATTTCACTGACACAGGCTAAAGAGTGCAGGAGATATTGACTAGTGAATTGAGAATAAAATTAGTTATTTTTAACAAGCTGTCGAAAAACATCTAAGTCCCAAATTTCAAACTGCCGTAACTTAAAAACTATGTAAGGTAGAATGCTCAAATTTTGGATTCTTGCTAATCTTACGATAGGTTCTTACCATACTGATCTATTAAAAAATCTAAGAGATGACAGCAACCCCATCGGTTGCGTTCACTGAATGAAAACATATATATATATATATATATATATATATATATATATATATATATATAACTGGTAGTCACCAGTCACATTATTTAAAGAGAATTAAACAAACATAAAAGCACAACTTGCATTTATAGAAAATAAGTTATATTGAAGATATACCTTAAAACATGCATGCAGGGTAGTGCCCAGTTTAACAGGGATCTATTGTGATCTGCTGTGTTATTGATACAGCCCCCTGCCATAGCTAAAGGAGTGGAATTAGAAAAGGGGCCCAGACAACTATGGAATACACAGTGAAATACAGAGGTATCAGAGCACCAATTGCAGCTTGAACATTATTATTTGCCCACTCTAATATTTTCAGGGACTCTTCTTCAATAGTATAGGATATTGTGTACAAAATATTAGCAAAATCAGGATACATTTTTTTGGGTATCTGAGGTCAAATTTCAAAAAATTACAACATTTTTATTTACACTAATGTTTTAATTTTATAATAGTTATGTGTGCATGTTTATTGGCTTTCCAATGATATACTGATTGTTTCTCTAGCTTTATTTATAGCATATTTACAGGCATTAATGTAGCGGTCAGTATGCGATTTGGGTCCAAGTTCAGTGACCTATATCGTCAATGATACTTGACCTAGATTTTTATTTTTTATTTTGATATTCTCGTATGAGCCAACAACTATACTAAATATCATCAAAATTGGAGTTGGGTGATGTTTTGAGTGATTGATTTGATATGGAATGACCCTTTGTAGATATGTTCTTATCTCTATAGGTGAGCTTCAGCTTTGCTAATAACGGTGTAGCTTATGGAATAGATCAATCATCATCAAACTAAGTGTAGTGACCTCCATTGGCCATGGGTCCCATCACCCTTTGGGTATCGGCCAAACAAAACACAATGATAGTAGACCAACTTGTAATATTGTAGATAAATTTGCTTGTTTGTATTGTGTTTTATTGATGTTAACAATGTTCTGAGTATATTGTTCTGAATAAAATTTCATTCGTAAAAACTCCATGTCTGTCCACCAGTCAGGACAATTGTAGTGAAGTAGGTATTTTAGTGGATACTCAGAGTACTAATGAGACAAGTGTTAGAGTAGCTAGAAACAACAATGAAAGTTTGACCAGGCCAGACACAGAACCCGACTTCGATTGAGCTACTTGAGCTACTCACTTAACCCCAATGTGGTGTCTGGTTTATGATAATTTACACTGCAGTACTATGCGCATAATCCAACTGAACACTGATGATCATGATCACGGACATAAACAACTTAAGTAAATCAATAAAATAAAGTAATCAGTTGTTTAGTGTGTAAATTGTGATATGGTGATTTTAATCCATATTTAAATGATTGTTTCATGTAATGTTTGTTTAATTAATTTCTTATGCAGTAGAGGGGCCTACCTTCCCTGTTGGCTGTCACTGCTAATGACATCAGTTACTCGAGTGAATCATGTAAAACTCGCGATCGCCTCGAGTAGCGGCCTAGAAGATTCACCTTGTTAATCTAGGTCCAAAATGGTCATGTACTCAAGTGATTTTGACTCGGGTTAAGCGAGTTACTGGCATAGCTCAATCAAAGTTGACCAGAGGTGTTAATCCAGCCTCCAGCATGTCCAGTTGTCCACTAGTCAGGACAATAATAATGGAGTAGGTGTCAAAACAGACAATCTGTGTAGTACTGGGGCAAATGTCAAAGTAAACACAATAGCTACAGAAGCACTTAGTCCATTTGCTGGACCTATGGTTGTAATAGTGGACCTATGAATTGTCTATAGTACAAGGTTTTTTGGTGGATTTGTACTGTGTGTACTACCACTAGATAGAGCAATAATTTGTCTTCAAAATAAGCTTTATTCTGTTTGAATTGGTCAGAAATTGACATGGCGCAACGTTTGAGAAGAAAGCCTATTTTACGCTTCAATTTTCACCCTGATGGTACGTGCGATGAGGCGCTCGCCCTAGCGTAACAACATAGCATCTTAGCACAGGCAGCGTGTCACCACAGGCAGATTTTTGTTGAGTAGTGGGTCGTTTTGAAATGCTACTGAATGCGTTATATTTGAGGAACAAGAACGAAATTTGGCATATAAAGAGACAACATAATTATGTTTTTAAGCATATAAATTGTATTCCACAAAGGTTAATACTTCTATGTGTAAGTCATGCAGCAATATGGTTAATTTGAGTGAAAAATCCTTGCCCAAGCCTAAATTAGAAAGGTTTATCGTGTATATTTATTCCCAATATACAAATTAGCCAGTGCCATTATCATAAACCTAATTTCTTCAATATCTCTGAAAGTATGCATGATAATGAAATAAAATATTGTGTATACGTATACATTTTCATGGTCAGGGATTATGATAAAGACAATTTAATAGTTATAAAACATATATTTTTATTTTATGCCAATTAGCCAATAACAAAACTACCAAAAAACTTATTTGCTTCAAAACATTTACCGGTTTGCATAATATCACAAAAAGTGTGTATATTAACAAATATTAACAGTCAATGATAACAATAAACCTATCATTAAATGCATATAATTAATTTATTGTCAAATAAGTCTTGTTTAAGCTAACAATTATTGTATCACCACAGCTGAAGACAGGAAATCAGAACTGGCACATGTCCACAATGCCCTGAGAGCCAATGGATACCCAGAGTGGGCGCTTACACCTCCACCATCCAGTGCAAAAAGACCACCTAGCACGAACAACAGCCCACGAAGACCTATGCTGGGACTACCATACGTGGCAGGATTATCAGAACAGCTTGGCCGGATTTATAAGTTTATATATACCACAAGCCAGCGAACACCCTCCGCTTGATGGTAGTACACCTTAAAGACAAAACACCTAAAGAACACTGATGTGGAACCATCTATAACATCATGTGTGACATCAACAGCAGCCACACATACATAGAGAACACACAGCCAGATATTCAAAGAACATACAAACCTGGATAAACCAACAGGAGTAGGAGAACATTGTCGGGCCACAGGACACTCAGTGTTCATGAAGAACATAGAAATACTAACCCGTGAATCCAACTGGCACAAGAGAAAAGTGAAGGAGGCTATATATATATATATATATATATATATATATATATATATATATATATATATATATCAAACAAAGAGCCCCTACCATGAACAGAGACCAGGGATACCATCTGCCAGCCATCTACAACCAAAATTATCCCGCCAAAATCTGAGGCAACACACATGACACCAGTACATGAACAAGGCCCATAGTTGATGGGTCGAAACGTTATACTCATCGTCGACAATTAAGTTCCAAAGAAAGTAAAATTATACTACAATTTTGAAGGTAGTTTTTAAAAAACAATTCTAGATGGCCATTCCCCGGATCCACAGTGTTGCATCATGCCTTCGATGCTTGCTCAGCCCATCCGACCACCTCGCATATCATGGGAAACACCGCTAGCATATAGTCATTACACCGCCAGTATATAGGTAGAATGAATATAAGTTGGATTCATCCCCAGTACACAGCTAGAATACACAGTGACTGTACCCCCAGTACACAGCTAAAATACACAGTCATTGTACCCCCAGTAGACAGCTAGAATACACAGTCACTATACCCCCAGTACACAACTAGAATACACAGTCACTGTACCCCCAGTACACAGCTAGAATGCACAGTCACTACACCCCCACTACACAGCTAGAATACAGTCACTACACCCCCAAGATTCAGCTAGAATACAGTTGATACACTCCTGGTACATAGCTAGAATACACAGTCACTTCACACCTAATACACAGTTAGAATATACATTCACTACACCCCACTATATAGCTAGAATAAATACAAGTTGGATTCACCCCCAGTACATAGCTAGAATACACAGTAACTATGCCCCCAGTACACAGCTAGAATACACAGACACTGTACCCCCAGTACACAGCTATAATACACAGTCACTATACCCCAGGTACACAACTAGAATACACAGTCACTATACCCCCAGTACACAGCTAGAATACACAGTCACTATACCCCCAGTACACAGCTAGAATACAGTCACTGTACCCCCAGTACACAGCTAGAATACAGTCACAATACCCCCAGTACAAAGATGGAATGCAGTCACTATACCCCCAGTACACAGTTAGAATACACAGTCACTATACCCCCAGTACACAGATGGAATGCAGTCACTATACCCCCAGTACACAGCTAGAATACACAGTCACTGTACCCCCAGTACACAGCTAGAATACACAGTCACTATACCCCCAGTACACAGATGGAATGCAGTCACTGTACCCCCAGTACATATCTAGAATACACAGTCACTGTACCCCCAGTACACAGCTAGAATACAGTCAGTGTACCCCCAGTACACAGATGGAATGCAGTCAGTGTACCCCCAGTACACAGCTAGAATACAGTCAGTGTACCCCCAGTACACAGCTAGAATACAGTCAGTGTACCCCCAGTACACAGATGGAATGCAGTCACTATACCCCCAGTACACAGGTAGAATACACAGTGACTGTACCCCCAGTACACAGCTAGAATACACAGTCACTATACCCCAGTACACAGCTAGAATACAGTCACTATACCCCCAGTACACAGATGGAATGCACAGCTAGAATACACAGTCACTATGCCTCCACTACATAGCTAGAATACAGTTGCTACACCCCCAATATACAGCTAGAATACAGTTGATACATCCCTGGTACATAGCTAGAATACAGTCACTTCACCCCTAATACACAACTAGAATATACAGTCACTACACTGCAACTACACAGCTTGAATTAGTGCTGGTTCGATACCAGGTTTTGTTCGATACTGATCGATACCTAAATTTTGTTCGATACTCGATACTCGATACTTACAATGTAATTAAGTCTAATTTTCACATAGAACACAGTTCCCAATAGAAGCACAGTATGCAACAGAAGTAGTGCTGGTTGGATATCAGAATTCTTCGATACCAATCGATATATTACTGGTTCGATACCAGAATTCTTCAATACCAATCATTATATTACTGGTTCAATACCAGGATTCTTCGATATCAATCGATACCAGCTTTTTAGTCGATATTCGAGATTTACCTTATAAGTGTAATTCAGTACCGTAGAGGTCTCCAAAGAAACACACTACTATCCACTTAGACTAATGCCACAGAAACACACACAATTTTTCACTTGTACGGAAATATGTGATAATTTTATAGTCATGCAAACAATGATTAATATGCAATTTTCAATTTATGTAAGTACACAAACAACAGTTTCAATATAATTGATTACTGTTGTAAAACTAAAAGGTAACTGTAATATAATATTAAAACAATAAAGACAACTGCAATAAAATACCTAGTGACAAATAAATTAATGAATTGCACTGAATTATTTTAAATTAATAACAGTACGTTTAATTTCAACAAATACAGCTGATACAAATGAAATATACAAATTATATGTTATTATTATACAAAAACAATACTATAGGATGTCTGTTTTTGTACGCGTAACCATAAGTAAAATAGGGAGAAAGATGGTATGGTAGTGCCACCAAACGAGAGCGTCACGTACGAACCTTGGTTTAGATAACGAGGCTAAGTGAAGTCTGACCTAGGCTAAGATCGTACACCGAAAACAGATATTATACAGACTAACTCTACAATAAAGTATTAGAAAACAATTCATATTATCATAGTTATTTTATTTTTAAACCACCACACCTGAGTCAATTTATGCTGCGAAGCGCTGTAGTGATAGCTCCCGTAAACAACGTTGTCATCAACAACGATGTTGCGTCTTCGCATCGACGTCGTCGAATGGACTCGATGTTAAGTATCGAAGGTATCGAAGGTATCGAAGGTATCGAAGACTGGGCGTTCGATACCAAAAATATCGAAGTATCGGTATCGAACTTTTGCGATACTTTGATATATTGAATATCGAACCAGCACTAGCTTGAATACACAATAACTGCACCACAAGTACACAGGTTGAATACATAGTCACTGCAGCCCAAGTACATAGCTAGAATACACTCACTCCACACACATATATGTATATGTGAACATTCATGCATCTGGAACATTATCTATGTTTAGAAAGTGTTTAAAGACCTATCTTTTTATTAGACATTTTAATTAATTCAAATTGTTGTGAAATGACAGATACTGCTTTAGAATTTCGTTTTATTGTTATACACGTTTTAATCAGTGTATATGTTTTAGATTGATGTATAGATAATTTACATACACAGATTTAGTAAATGTTTTAATTTTATATTAATTTATAAAATTTACAGAGGTTTAATACTATACATCTTTAAAACAGTGTTTATTTTATTTTAAATTGATGTATATGATTTATGTAATTTACATACAAAGGTTTACTAGTGTACATTTTAAACACATTTTTTTAATTTATACTAATTTATATAATTTACATTTATATTTATTAATACATTTACGATGTCTTGCACAGCGCATCGATCCGCCATGTGGGAATTAGCGCTATAGAAAAACAGTATTATTATATATATATATATATATATATGTGTGTATGTGTGAATGACTGAGTATATATATATATATATATATATATATATATATATATATATATATATATATTAATTATAGTGCAATATCCTCAGGTCTGGTCAAAGCACTTGACACTTTACTTCCTGGCAAACCTTTTCAATTTATCACCATTTCAGCTTTTCTCAGAAGCATCATTAGCTAGCTTCATGTCGCAGATAGAAAGACACTGTTTGTTCACTCCTTGAAAATAATGTTCAATGATTTCATCACAAAATATTTATACATTTGCACAAAAAGCCAGCACATATAAGTCAGGCACAACTCATTATTCTTGAATGCCCTAAGATGAAACAAGTTGTGTAAGCAGCTATGTTCCAGACTGGAACTTTCAACCTGAGTCTTGACCACCCTGGGAGGTGCTCTGGGTGCAGATGTCCAACAGAGACTGGACCCTGCTGATGTCAAAGTAACTTTGCAGGACACAAGTGTGACAGCTAGACCAGACGATGGTTAGTTGTGCCCCAGTTGGAAGATCTCATCCATGAGGCAGAGTTTAGGAGCTTGTAGGGTGTGAAAGTCCAAAGAAGCTTGGGGAGCGGTATGTGATTTCTTAAAACAAACAATTAATATGTTTATAAATTGTTAAAACTTTAATAAAGTTATTGTATGGACAACTGGAGAGTTAGCAAAAAAATGTATATATGATGTACACAAAAGTCTGGTGACAAAAATATGTGCTGGCAGATGTTGGGCGAGAAAGCCAGCCCTGGTCCTTTGTTCTATTTATTGGACATGTCCAGAGGCTCTTTATTACCTGGATGTGATTGTTGGTCAGTAGTCCAACATGCTTCTGTAGCTATTGTGTTTACTTTGACATTTGCCCCAGTACTACACAGAGTGTCCTCACTAGTGGACATGTTGCTGGCTGGATTAACACCTCTGTGTTGTGCCTGGTCAAACTCCCATTGTTGTTTCTAGCCACTCTAACACTTGTCTCATTAGTACTCTGAGTATCCACTAAGACACCTACTTCACTACAATTGTCCTGACTGGTGCACAGACATGGAGGTTTTTTTATGAATGAAATTTTATTCAGAACAATGTACTCAGAACATTGTTAATATCAATAAAACACAATACAAACAAGCAAATGTATCTACAATATTACAAGTTGGTCTACTATCATTGTGTTTTGGTTGGCCGATACCAATGGCCAATGGGGTTCACTACATTTAGTTTGATGGTGATTTATCTAATCCATAAGCTACACCATTATTGGCAAAGCTGAAGCTCACCTTGACAGATAATCTTGAACGTATCTATTGAAGTCAGAATGAGTTTGCTGAGAGCATTGATAACATCAGTCTTCTTATATGGGTGTGAAACTTAGACCATCAAAGCAGAGATTAAAAGTGCATCAATGCCTTTGAGATGAACTGCATGTGGAGGCTGTTACAGGTTTACTGCTCTTTATACACCACAAACAAACAAGTATGAGAACTGATGGAGAGATATCTCGGCAAGCAAGAACATATGTTGACAACGGTAAAGAGAAGCTAATAATAGTTTTGTTTTTTCTTTCATTCTACATCATAATTTAAGAAACTAATACTGGGACCTATTTGCATTAGAAATCAACACAGGCACTGGGACAGTATATCAGTTAGCCATGAATAAAATCTTTGGACAATACTTATGAAAACAGTTCATGGTTTCAGAAAGGTACCATCTGTAGCATTTGATACAACAAATAATGGCAGCAGTAATCGTTGGAAATCGACAAGATTCAAGAGATTAGTTGCAGAATGTTTTGATGGACTTTCAAAGACATTCTACACAGTTTTTTCCCCACATGCAGCTAAAGTAATGTTTATTATTCTCCAAGCATCCTCTAAAGTGATGTCAGATTGAGTTTAATGGCTGCCAGGAATTGTCACACTATTCTGCTTGAACATTGAATTCAAGTTCAAGTGACTGGAGTGGGATCAGTATAATTCCCAACATAAAGGAGACCTGTGCAAAGATTCACAGTCGGGAGGCAGTTACATTGTTTGCAATTGATGCACATAGTCATGTCAAATAAGCATCCCTAAGGAACCTCTTCAAAGTTTAGGCAATGAAGATGACAAAGAAGACAGCAGTAAAGGGCAATAAATCTTGAGAATACAGTAGGCATTGACAAACGAATTGGGACTTTAAGTGGATGGTTGTGAAAAAAAATACAAATAAATTTGCTGTCCCAGGTTTTTAAAACTAAGGTGAAAACTTCTTTGAAAAGCATTAAACTCTGTAAATTTGTCTGGCATGATGTTGATGATGATATTGACTGCTTCAACTGATCAAGGTTGTGACATTAATGTCCTCCCTGAGCCATAGATAAACAGGTGTTCAATAATTGCTATCGACTGATCTTGAATTATATACAAAATACATTGTTCGATAGACTGTATATAATTATTAGCCAGTACAATTGTTTTTTAATTAGATCATCGAGTTACAGTGTTATGAAAACATACAGAAGAGTAACTATCAGTATGAATAAATTATTTGATGATTTATTCAAAAAAATACTCAGTCTTGTAATTCTGTCACCATGGCTTGTAATTCTGTTACCAACAAAAACCTGTTCATTATAAAAGAACTGTGCATATATTTTGAGTAAAATTCTATTCAATACAAGGTCTTGTTATACGGTTATTATTAATGTTAGCTGACAGACTTGGTAGATTGCAGATTTCAGACAATATGTCTTGACATTTGTTAAAAACTGATGTTATTGGTATTAACAATATTGATCTGTGTAATTCCATTATCAAAATTGAAACGGCCATGATTTCACAAATTTGTTACATTTCTTAACAGCTATCTCTGTTTTGTATAGGGAATGATATTTCAAATTATGTTTAGGTTTCCATTCTAGACACATCCTGAATAGGAAAATATAAACAATGTAGCACAGAAATGTTGTGAATTGTAATTCTGTTACCGAAGAATTGGCAGAGGTAGGCCTACTTTCTTCAGACGGAAACCTGTTTGGATACCAGCAATACATTCTAGAAGAACAAAACTAAGCTATACTAAAGCTGTCCTATAACTCTCCTAGCTATGGCTCAGAATGCTGGCGGATGGCAGAACTCAACCTCAAACACCTATCTACCTTACCAAAGTCTTCAAAAAATATATTGAGGACACTCTCGCCACAAAATTGAAACAAAGAACCGCTCAGAACAAGCCAACAAACGCCTTTATATCGGATAACATATTTGGTAGAGAGGTGGATGTTAATATATATGTGCATGTATACAAGCCACTTGAGATGTGTTTCATGACCTGAGATAAACTACATATAAAAGTGACACCCATTTTTAAGACTTAATTAACAGTCATTATCGATATGATTTTAGAGACCTTTTTTACTCCTTAGTTTTTACCTTATGATGTTTCTACCCATCCATAACGGGTTTTACCCATCCAAATGCTGGGTGGACGGGTCTCGCACAAAGCAATGCCATTAACAATATGAGCAAGATTTCACTAGAAGATGAAGACGGATCAGCCATGTTTTAAGAAAGAAGATGACAACATCCCCCAAACAGAAATTAGATGGACATCTGTAGAAACAAACTTGGACGACCCAGAAACTGTCCAGATGAAGTCTGTGGATATCAGATGATATATCTTGACATATATGTTAACAATTGATATTACTGATATTAACAATGTCTGTGTAATTCCATTACTAAAATTGAAACAGCCATAGTTTAAACAATTTATTACATTCATAAAAGTTACCAAGTTGTGTCTTATAGGGAATGGTGTGCTTTTCAAGCCGTATTTCAGTTTCCATTCCACATACACACTGAATGAAAAAATGTAAACTACATCAGCTCAACATTTTTATAAATTGTAATTCCATTACCACAGAGCAGAGGTGCTTTCTTTAGACTGAAACCTGTCTGAAGATCAGCAATACATTCTAGAGGTGCAAAACTAAACTATACCAAAGTTGTGTCCTCTCAACTCTCCTAACTATGGCTCCGAATGCTGGAGTATGACTGAACTCGACCTCAAACACCTGCCTACAAAAGGCCTTCAGAATATAATCACAATATTCTGACTACAAAAATTCACACTTGTAAAGAACTGCTGCTCAGAATGACCCAACAAACAGGGTTTTATGCAGGATAATTTTTTTATCAGTCACACATTTTTTGTAGACATGTGGATGTTAATTCATGTGTATATACAAACCATTTCAGATGTGTTTAGTGACCTGAAGTTAGCTACAAATACCCATGTCATACACATGCACACCTATGTTCAAGTCATACCTGCCATTATCTGAATTTTACGACCTTATTTGCTCCTTATTTTTTACCCAGCCGTCACCCATCCAGCTATGTTTCTACCCATCAACAACACATTTTACCTGTCTAAATAACAGGTCGACAGGTTGTCGTTAGGGCTGATAAATATTGCCAGGATGTTCTGGACCATGAACACCTTGGTCATGTCAAAGGTCACAAACTGTGGGTATGTGATGACACCCGGTGACCGTGTTGTATTCTCTGATTGCCAGTAAGTCGCAGAGTTCAGTTTTTGAAACATGATTTAATCCAGATTTGTGATATGTGTTTTATCCATCATGTAATCAGCAGGTTGGTCACTCATGGAATTGCAACGAAATAACTTGGAATCTAGCAACATCAAACTTCGCTCATTATTATGTTTGCACGTTGAAGATACCTCTAAAGATCTGTTTTGGTTCCTGGTATATTGCAGCCTGTCACTGACCCTGGATAGCATGTCTCTTCTGAGTCAAACGTTTGTGTCAGAACTACAGTATGATTTAAACACGAGTGCACCCAAAGGTAAAACTGAGTACACCATTAAAACTAGATGCTTAATATTTTTGATGTCTTGTTCTGTCATGAGATTCTATTCCACAACTAATACAAACTCATCTTGGCCGGCTGCTTGGAAGGTGAGACAATACATGGACGGATGATTCTGTGGAGTTCTCTAATGACTGAGGGGCCATGTCATCCAAGTGGTGAAGAATGTTTGAATACACAAAGTGATCCCCAGTCATGTTGCCACTATGTCACCAATGTCACTGGTGAGGCTTTGAGCTGAAACCGCACAAACATCAGTTAACTCAACAATTGGCCAACTTCCAAACTCAATAATTATGACTTTAGTATTG
>JAODUO010000020.1:940000-970486 GCA_025642075.2 Ridgeia piscesae | reverse complement strand
ATACATTCTTAAATCCCCTCCACCTTTATATATATATATATATAACTGCTCTATGTATCAATTCTAACTTCACTACACCTGCCAACTCTTCTAGCTGTCCAGATATGCATTTGTTTACGGGATCTAGACTGCCTTAGGTATGGAACATAGCATTAATGTTGTACTTTTACACACAAAAACCTATATTACTACAGTCACTACTCAACCCCTGGCACATATACATATTGTGCACAGATGGGAAATAGTATATAATAGGTACATTATACGTCACATGGTGCACACCCATGGTATCAAGCAACCGCCACCCATATTTTATACACTTGTCAAAATTTCAATTTTCTGAGTTAAGTTGCCAAAATTTTCTATGGTCACTTCAACATGTCTTCTTTGTGTGACATAAAATATACACTTGTAGGAACAGAGAGGGGGAGCGAAGGAGAATGGAAGAGAGAAGCAATGAGACAGGGAGGGAGAGTGAGGGGGTGAGAGAAAATCCCTGAAAGCACATAACCAGCATCAATAGATTAGGAATATAATTTAAGTTGACCGCATGTTAAAATCTAATAATTAGGTTAACACAATGTGGATGGGCATAAAGATATGAATTTTGTGATGATATTTGCACAGAAAAACAAGTTTTATTTGTTCAAAAATTTATTTTCACCTAGATATCAGTATACATGGATGTTGGATTGTTAACCATTAATACATAAATACATAGCAAACTGTGAATTTCATTATCTCAGTCTATAGCAATAAACAATATAAAGAGAAAATATGCTCACACGCGATACATAAAACACTGGACATAGTTTATCACCTTACAATGTAGTTGCTACCATCTTCTCACATCAACTGCAGTAAGTAATGAATAACCTGTGACAGGTTATATTATCGAGGGTTGACATGGCATCTCAATAAAGCAAACTTGAAGTATGCTGTGCAAAGTTTGGCACACAACTTGTAACCACTCACAAACACTATGTCAGTAGACGGTTCAGCAGAATAAAGACATGTCAACTAAATAAAACAGCCCAACAAAATAAAATTAGCCCACCAGAATACAGATGGCCCACTAAAATAAAGATAACCCACCAATATATATATATATATATATACAGCCCATCAGAACAAAGATAGACCACCAGAATATAAATAACCCACCAACATATTAAGTCCACTAGAATAAAGATAGCCCACCAGAATACAGACAACCCACTGGATCTCGCATCAAGTTGGTTTTCAACATTAGCTATCATATGTATAACCACATGTGACGTGGCGTGGAACCTATAGAACATGCCATTGTCGGAATCCGCGCATTAGGTAAGAATATCTGATGGCTATTGAAGCATTGCATTGTCTGTGTTAAACTAACAATGAAGAATGACAGGTATCACAGGCGGACAAAACAATGAATAGCACAAGTAGCTTCGCTGTTCGTATCGATTGTGCAAATACCTATGACCATACCGAATTCCGGCTTAACTGGAATGAAGGTGACGTGGACGAATATATGGAGGAAGAGGGGTGTAGACTGTAGAGGGAGGAGTAACATAGAGGATAAATAAAGTGAGACAGAGGGATCAGGGAGAGGGACAGGCAGGCGGGCAGGCAAGGAGGCAGGGAGATGGAAAATGTTGAGAATGTTTAAAGGAGGGGTTGGAGGAGAGGCAAACCAGAAGCGAGACAGATAAAGAGAGACAAACAACCAGGTCACTCACCAACTTGTTTACTCTGACACATTGTGTATCAGAACGAAAAATGATTGCAACGCCACTCATTTATTTCATGTATTTGCCGACATGCACAATGAATGGCATAAATACTAATCATAATGGTTAGCGATTAGGTATCTGAGTGATTTTAGCACAAGAAAACGGTATTCTGATGATGCAGGGAGGGGTAGAGGGAGGAAGGAAGGGGAAGGAAAGAGGGAGAGGTGAGACGAAGGGGGATTGAGAAATGGGAGACCGAGAGAGCCGAAGTGTGTGTATGCGTATGTTTATGTGTAAGAGAGTGTGTTGTGTGGACATATGTTGTCAGCATATTACAAGACTTGGACATCATCATTTGCTATTTTTAACACATACAGCTAAGACAACTCAAATCGATACCACAAATTTCCTGTTATTTAATTAATTACCATCTCGTAGTTAATTTTGTAAATAAAATAATGTTGACAGCGTAAATGGTTGTTCAGATCATTCTGACAGGACTGTCTCATTGCGGTGTTTTGCAGAGATTATATGTGAGCTATGAATATATTTTAATGCTCTTATTGGATATGATGATAGTTATCAACATTAAACTGTGCCATCATCTCATCATCTCATCGTGGCAGAATATTTCTAACATTAGTAAATGCAACTGACCTACCCGGGTAATCATTTTAAAAAGTATGTTCAATAAACATTATGTTAATGAAATGAAATAAACATAAAATAAAAACCTATGAACGGACACCCTAATTTAAAAACTTGTTTTTTCTTTTTGAGTCAGCGGATTTAATGACACAGTTTTGTTAGACACTCCATGCCATTTATACATTTCAACGAAATAAAACAACATAGAACAGCAACGTTGTTTATGGAAGTATGTATCATCATTGCAATAACTATACAGCAGCAACAATGTATAACAATAACGTAGAAAACAAAGTACAATACAATGACCAATTATGAATACTACAGACGATAGTAACAAAGTCGGCAATCGTGTCTCATTTAGAAATACATTCTGTATCGATATTACTTATGAACTGAAGTAAAATATTTTCATATGTATTTATAATATTTTTATATATTTATACAATTAAAACATTGTATTATTGGTTCTAAAATTAAAACCTGAAATATCTCCTTAGATCATCGCAGGTAATTACCAAAACCAGGTGAACTGAAAAAGGAAATTGCAATATAAAACACTTTAAAATATACCTACATAAATAAAGCATACACAGAGAGGACGAAGAGGACGGCAGATTGTGTAGATGAAGATGGAGTACAGAGAAGTCTTCACAAGGACAGGCAAGGTCAGTGGAGAGTGGGGGGAATTACAGTAGATTGGGACTGGTAGCAATTGTATCATCGGGAGGACGGAACGGACTAAGTCATGTGACAGACCACCTGACAAGAGACAAGGATGAAGGTGTCATTCATGAACAGCCTGAAAAAGGAGGCATAAAGGAGAACTGCCAACTCTGGTGTCTCATTGTAACATCTCAACAGCTGGCTGTCTGTAGCTGATAGATCCGTGGACCCTTCTTCAGGAGAAAGCCTTGGTTGTTCAAGGAAGCGAGGAAATCTTCGAAGTCTCGCACCAGGACCCCAGCATCCTGTCGGAAACAAGGAACAGGTGAAAGCAATCTTATCTGGTCGATATATATATTCAAATACAAACCAGTAATGAATGAATTAATACATTGTAAATCATATTATATTATGTACAGTGTAAATACATTAACATGTAGGCTGTCATAACATATTCTTAAATCAAATAAATTCTTACTTTGGCTATCTGACGAATCTCCTGGGCTGAGAAGAGAGAGTTGCAGGTCTGTTCTGCTCGCCTCTGCAGCAGTCCAATCAGTCTCTTCGCCTAAACATAACATACCGGGGTAGTGGTAATCACCAAAGAATGTTCGTTTATTTGACTAAGATATTTACATACCTATAATTATTATTATAAAACTGATATATATGGTTTCATATTATATGTGAATCAATAATAAACTCATTTGTCATTGGCAAAGAAATTACTGGTGACAGATGTAACAAATGTCACAACAGAAATTATGTATGATGGTGATCGAAGTAACAAAAATCATAACAGGAGTGACACCTACTGGTGATGGAAGTGACAACTGTTGTGACAGAAATGACACCTACTGATTACAGAAGTGACAAATGTCATGACAGCGGTGACATCTACTGACGATATAAGTTATAACTGTTATAAAAGATGTGGTATGTCACGGTAGCAAAACCAACGTCTCTCCAGTGAATCACCACCAAACGTCCATCTGGTCAGACTAACCTGAGACTTGCTGCTCATGCCGGAGCCGTGCTGTGACCGTCTGAAGTCCAGTTGGCCAAACTCATCCGTGTACGTGTCAATCATGCTGCAGCGAGACATTGCCATATTGCACAGTTGACAAGATGAAAGTTTAACATTGTCACTGAGGGCCGAGTTGATTATGTGATGTCAAAAAGCATGCAGCATATGTTACACTAAATTGGTGATTGTGTGTGTGTGCGTGTGCGTGTGTGTGTGTGTATGGGTGTGTGACAGAAAAAGTGTGCATATATGGGAGTATGTTTTTGCACGTGTATATGTGTGTGTGGGTTTTTGTTTGCATATGTATGCATTGTATATTATGCAGATAAATAATCGTTACAAGTTTATATAAAGGTAAGTTCTTATATAGGTCAGTATCCAATCCTTAGGATTGGTCAAAGCACTTTACACTTTACTCCCTGGCAGACCTGTTCAATCAAAGACCATATCAGCTTCTCTGGAAAGCATTCAGCCATGCAGCAATTAATTCACGAAGACTGCTTGTGCACTAATATTCATCACTGTCTATAGCCAAGTACTCATTTATACAGCTGAGTGAACTGGAGCAATGTAGAGTGAAAAATCTAGCCCAAGGTTTCACACGGCAGCACAGGATTCGAACCCGGGTCCTCTTAGTCGAGAGTCCAATGCTCTACCTCTGGGCCACTGCGTTACTACAATATAACACCTAACTGCTTCAAGTTCGGAGAAAGTTGCTCACAAAAAGGGTGCCTGTAATTGTGCCATGTGAACAGTAGTGATACAAACCTGTACTTCATTATTTCAACGACTTCCCGCGCATCCTGCTCAGAACACTCCTCTCTCAGTTCCAGTCGTGCTCGAGCCTACAAACACAGAAACACATGAAGCTTTTACGTGATAGGTCTCACAGTAAGACTGACAGTAGGACTTGCAATTAGACTGACAATAACAATAGGATTCACAATAGGTCCTGAGGATATGACTAAGAATACGGCTCGGTGAGTGACTCACCTCTGTGAGTCGAATGAGTGACTCCAGTTGTCGGGTTGTAATTGGAGTGCTATCCTGAGTGTGGTGGTTCCGCCTCAGGTCTAAGTAGAATTCCTGTCAACAAAATGTAAACATATATATGTACACATACACACATACACACAAACACACAGACACACACAGACACACACACACACACAACACACACACACAAACACACACACACACACACACACAAAACACACACACACACACACACACACACACACACACACACACACACACACACACACACACACACACACACACACACACACACACAACACACACACACACACACACACACACACACACACACACACACACACACACACACACACACACACACACACACACACACACACACACACACACACACACACACACACACACACACACACACACACACACACACACACACACACACACACACACACACACACACACACACACACTTATATATGACATTGATGAATAAATGTTTTTCATCTGTCTCTGTTGTCAGTGATAACATGTTAACTGACATGATGACTGTCATGTCCACTTGGTCTCCCAGTGCTGTTACCTGTAAGATTGCAGATGCTTCAACTGTCACTTTCGGGTGGACATATTTTCTCGCATACCCGATGTACTGGAAAATTTAAGTCCAATTTATAAAATACAGTGCAGTTTGTTATTTCATCGTTTATATCTTAAGTAAAACCTATGCATGATTCACTACAACATTAGCTATGGGGTGTCAATGGGCATATTATCGACGATAAATTATAATAAACATTTTTGTCTTATGACATTAACATTCTCTTTATATACAAAATTATTAAATAAGTTCTCATATATGTGAAGCATCTATCTGCAAAATGTGTTCAATTCAGTGTGAATTATTACGTAAATCATAAAAATCTATAATTTTACATAATATATATCACGTTCTTGCAAGTTGAAGATCAATGTGTCAACAGTCACATTCAAAATTTGGCAGATGCTCGGTTGGGAAGCTGACTTGTTTACAGCAGTTACTCAAACAAAACACATGGATATCATTTTGCCCATCAAACACTTCATAATGGTAAAGCAATTCGTCAGTTCTAAGATAAAGAAAATAATGTGTACTCTAACACCTAAGACTAATTTAGTTAACAACTACACAAACAATTACTGTACACAAATTTAACAAAACTTAAACCATCCAAACACACGTATTCATAAATGGTTGCCACCAATTTGTTATGCCCCGATAAGTGAATCTCTCACAGTGGACTGAAAACGTAGAGTAAAAATGGGAAAATGGCCCAAAAAAATGTTTTAGATTTTTATGATGCCTGGAAACATGCAAAGTCTGAATATATAAGATTATTTTACTTTACGGAGCAGCACAGCAGGGATGGGGTCAAATGGCTCCCCGCGTGGAACCTTCAGTTTCTCCGAGAGAGGCTTGTCTGCCTCCCATTGTCTCTGAGCAGCACTAGTCTCTGTCACCTGGATGACATGATGACAGACAGAATGGCTCAATGACACACAGAATGACTCGATGACAGACAGAATGACATGATGACAGACATAATGACACGATGACAGACAGAATGCCACGATGATAGACAGAATGGCACAATGACAGACACAATGGCATGATGACAGACAGAATGGCACGATGACAGACAGAATGGCACGATGACAGACAGAATGACACAATGACAGACATAATGACACAATGACAGACAGAATGACCCGATGACAGACAGAATGGCACGATGACAGACATAATGACACGATGACAGACATAATGGACACGATGACAGACATAATGGCACAATGACAGACATAATGACACAATGACAGACAGAATGGCACGATGACAGACAGAATGGCATGATGACAGACAGAATGACACTATGACAGACAGAAAGACACAATGGAGGATAAAATTACAACAAATTATAGAGTATTGTCACCCCCTAGGTTTCTACAGTATCTTGACATTTCACTGGGTGTCACATCACATGTGTCTTGAATGCTCAAAGCAGGTGTGAGGGGCAATGGAGCGGCGCCTGGATAATCAAGGTGAGAAATGCAAGAGTTTTATAATGCCTCCTGACAGACTTGGTATGTAGGGGACTGACGTAAGTAAAGGTCCCTGACCTGGGGAGTACTCTGGGATGGGGTGCCACCTCCAAGGCTTCTGGAAAGGAACAAATTCATCAACTACAACGTTTGTTCACATTTGAAATAAGCATAGAAGCATTATCCCACAAAGCTGATTGTCACATTTACAGCATGACTGACACACAACAACATTAACTTCAAAGTGTTGTTTGTATCTGAATTAGTAGTGAAAGCTTTATTTAATGACAGTGGATATGTCACATTTATAACATAGTCGCCAATTGGTTGTCATGGTAACATTCACTATCACCATCACAGCTATACATCATAACCAGATAAAAGCTACAGTTCAAACCAGGGCTTTATTGCCAGTCACACATGTTTTGGTGGACACATGGATGTTAACTGCTAAGGCAGTTTACAAACTTTAAATGTGTCTGATGACCTAAAATGGACTACAAACACACATGACACCATTTACACTCACTTTTGAGTCATAACTGACAATATCTATGATTTTGGAAGACCTTTTTTTGCTCCTTCATTTTTTACCCACCCACCCATATTTCTACCCGTCCACCACAGTTTTTACCCATCCAAAGGATGAGGGGGACGGGTCTCTGCATAAAGCTGTGGTTCAAACTAACACATTTTATTAAACAAAATAAAACAAAAACATACACAAACAGTTCGTCTTAATTAAAGAAATCAAAATACTGATAGTTCTAAAAAGATATTTACAAATTCATATTAATCTTCATGCAAGCTAATCAAGTTACTTTAATAACACACACCTCTAATGACATGCTCTACAAACAGAATGTGAAAAACATCCTACTTAATTTCCATTTTGTTTTGTTCTGGAGTAGATTCATTACATCCTTCCTTTGTAAGTGAACAAGTGCTACAATTACCGTTTCTTTCCTGCGTGTAAAGCCATTACATGCTCTGACAACATGCTGTCAATCTCCTGTAATACAGAAAATGTCAACAATATGGACTTCACAAATGAGGTAGTCACACATCTCACATCACA
This sequence comes from Ridgeia piscesae, assembly GCA_025642075.2. Taxonomy (NCBI): domain Eukaryota; kingdom Metazoa; phylum Annelida; class Polychaeta; order Sabellida; family Siboglinidae; genus Ridgeia; species Ridgeia piscesae. Next base: position 962,277 of record JAODUO010000020.1, on the reverse strand, counting down.
CATCACCCATCACGCATCACACATCACACATCACGCACCACGCATCACACATCACACATCACCCATCACACATCACCCATCACACATCACACACCACCCATCACACATCACACACCACACACCACACATCACCCATCACACACCACCCATCACACATCACACACCACACACCACACTTCACACTTCACACATCACACATCACACACCACGCTTCACGCATCACGCTTCACGCATCACGCATCACACATCACCCATCACACATCACCCATCACACATCACCCATCACACATCACCCACCACACATCACACATCACCCATCACACATCACCCATCACACACCACCCATCACACATCACACACCACACATCACCCATCACATATCACCCATCACACTTCACACTTCACACATCACACACCACACATCACACACCACACATCACACACCACACTTCATGCATCACGCATCATGCATCACACATCACACTTCACACACCACACTTCACGCATCACGCATCACACATCACCCATCTCACATCACCCATCACACATCACCCATCACATATCACACATCACCCATCACACATCACCCATCACCCATCACACACCACACACCACCCATCACGCATCACACATCACCCATCACCCATCACACACCACCCATCACCCATGACACATCACCCATGACACATCACCCATCACACACCACACACCACCCATCACCCATCACGCATCACCCATCACACACCACCCATCACCCATCACACATCACCCATGACACATCACACATCACCCATCACCCATCACACATCACCCATCACACATCACCCATCACCCATCACCCATCACCCATCACCCATCACACACCACACACCACCCATCACCCATCACACACCACCCATCACCCATCACACACCACACACCACCCATCACACACCACCCATCACCCATCACACACCACACACCACCCATCACACACCACCCACCACACACCACCCATCACACATCACCCATCACCCACCACACACCACCCATCACACATCACCCATCACCCATCACCCATCACACATCACCCATCACCCATCACACATCACCCACCACACACCACCCATCATACATCACCCATCACCCATCACACATCACACATCACCCATCACGCATCACGCATCACACATCACAATCACACACCACACATCACAATCACATCACACACCACACACCACACATCACACATCACACATCACACACCACACCAACAACAATCACATAGTAAGTGAATGAATTCTGGAAAGTGTTTAAGTGTTTTAAGCAATCTGTGAAATGAACATTAAACATGTTATATTTTCATAACAATACAGGATTAATAAAAGTATATTTTGCTACAGGACAATTGTACATGTTTGCGTGAGCACAAGCAAATAAACACGCAAGCTGTATAGCTAATACATCCAGAATGAACGTAAAATGAAAAATACAATTACATTTATTTCTCCATTAAAAATGTTCAAATTACAATAAGAAAAATCACCTCCACAACTGATAATATATATATATATATATATGTATATATGTATATATATATGTATGTATATATATATATATATATATATATATATATATATAACAGATACATTAATGTAATCTTAAAATTAATGTGTGCTTGCATGAACTAAAAGGATGTCAGGATTTGTTCATTCACGTAAATCGTCTTGGGTAACACGAAGAAACTCAGTAACAATATATTTTGGGATATTTCTGCCAGTTCAATGAAATTGTATGTTCTAACATCCTTGGCCTATTTTAATACACTACATTATCTTGCCATGGCTCACACGATGCACTCTGGACAAAGAGCATGTTCCACATTGCAGAAACGATAGGATGGTTTTTGATGCAGATTTTGATTTTGATGGTCAATTTCTGCAAGTACTTCAATCAAAAGAATTTTTTAACGTTGTGTTTGCACAAATTTGACTGGATACATGTTAAAGATTTAGCACACACACGTATTACAGAAACATTTCTTCAGGTTTTTGCTAAAATGACACAAAACATTAGGACATGATTAGTGTTCCCACCCGTATACTACATACCTCGTCTGGCTTGTCGAGAAGGATGAAGACCAGGTCAAACCTTGAGAGTAAGGCACTGCCCATTCTAGAGCAGAGACATCATCATGAGTTGTCTAACTATGATAGAGCTAACACATGTATCTATGTCTGTCGTATGTAAAGGTTCAGGACTCTTACCAGATGAGGATTCTAATTAGACATTAGGTGGTAATTCACTAAGACATTCTGTGCAATAATTCTAAGCTGCTGTGTAACTCATTCACTGATCAGGTGCGGAGTTTCAGATAATCTGTTCTCGTATTTTATAAATTATCCAATACCACCATGGTTTTAAAAACAGCAAATGCATATAAAAACATCAAAGTTATTAATGCATCAAATACTACAAGTGTGGCATGAAATATTGCAAACGGTCAGATACAAATAAACAAGTGAGTGGGAAGACAGAGAGACGAATGTGGCCAAGGAGAGAAGAAAGAAGGTGTGAGGGCTACACGAAGAAGTCTCTGACCACCAGGCCTTGACCCGAGCCCCGGCCCCGGCCCCGGCCCCGGCCCTGGCCCGAGCCCATCAATCAAGACACAGCTGAAATAAACGGTGCAACACCTGAGGTTTTCTGCGACAGTCTTCGCCTTGTTATAATGACCTCCGACAGGGTTGGCTGCTGCCATGATGGAGGTCCTTGCGGGCAAACTAGAACACAAGATAAATCAATTGTATATGGTTGTATTATTTATTTATTTAATGTCTTTATTTAATTAGTCCATTCATTCATAAATTTTATTTTTAACTTATTTAAAATGTGTGATTTGTTAGTATTGTAATTTATTAAAAAAATTTATGGACTTTGTTTATGTCTGGAGACACACACTCAAGATGAATTTCTCCCCAAGGGATACTAAATATCACTGTATTGTGTCCGAATCTGAACTGACAGCAACTGTAATTTGTGTTCACATTATCCAACTACATTTCAGTGACATCTAGTGAGTTCTGACTTCAAAATACCGTAGTAATGTAAGTTGTGAATAATATTTAATCCATTGCCGCTTGTCTAAAATAGTCTCAATATCAAGCTTCCACTACTACTATTTATATGGAGGAACATATACAATACCCATCCACACACACACCCACACACACCCATCCACACACCCACCCATCCACACACACACCCACACAAACACGTGCCCACACACACAGCACCCACCCACCCACACCCGCCACCCACCCACCACCCACCCACCCACACCTACCCACCCACACCCGCCTGTCCACCCACCCACACATACACCCCCGCCCACCCACCCACCCCCACACACCCCCCCCCACACCACCCACCCCCCCCACCCACACATACCCACTCACATTCACCCACACACACCACCCGCCGACACCCACCCACACACACACCCACCCACCCACCCAGTCACCGTACCTGCAGACAATACCCGCCTTGGCTATACTGATACTCTGTTGTTCCTGCAACAAAGCATGTGCCACTAGTTGTAGTAACTAAACCAGATACGACATCTCACCTAAGTTAATACGTTCACATTCACTTACTAAAACGGCACAGTCAATTAATTATCAATAGGCTACACAGAATCCCACAGCGTGCCTCTAGTTAACACCAGAGCAGTCACCAATCACTTGTGTGTCTTTGGTGTCAAACCTGTTATTATAAATCAGCCACTTCCATTTCACAAACACGGCAAAACTGACATCAGAATACAAATATCAGGTTGACTGAATTGAACGTCCATATAACACTCACTGAGTACATGTTAGCAGAACAAACATAGGTGTACTGACACCCCTAAACACCAGCTATACCAACCATGGCCTCCAGTAGAGCCTGGTGCTGGGTGCCCATCTTGTCAAACTCATCTATGCAACAACAACCCTGGTCAGCCAGGACCAGCGCCCCAGCCTCTAAGGCGTAGTCACCCCCGGCACCAGCCTCTTTTGACAGGGTCACCTGTAACAGCAAACACAGACCCCCCAGTCTTCATGACTATTCCTCCTTTTTATTTTAGAATTCACAACTTAGTTTCTTCTCTACAGTCAAGCCAGTTTTTTGCCTGAATTATTTCTGTATTTTTAAGTTTCTCTAATTGTCATGAGAACTAATGTCTCATGCATTATCATGAAACATGGCAACTTTTTATTTATGTTTGTTCGGCTTTGTTATATTCTCAAGTTTCTGTTTCATTATTTTACTGCACATTTACAATTAGTAATATTTCAAACATCACATGTCAAAGATAGGTGTGATACTTCACTGTAAACCATAACAATTCCATGACAGTTTTAACATTTCAAACACAACTGACTACAATACAGTCAAACTTTGTATAACAGTCACCTTAGTAATACAGCCACTTCACAATTAAGGTCATTCTAACACGGCCCCAAATAATTGTCATAATAATGAACTACAGGAAACATATCCGAATAGGGTCACCTTTCTATTCAGGACACTTGTCATCAATGCCACAGGTGACCTTTAACAATGAGGTTCCCATGTACAGTATCTAAATTAACAGCTTCAAACTGTGTGACAATGTTGACAGTTGTGACACGTTGATACTCACAGTGAGGCCAGACGTGGTGGTTGTGTTTCCGCAAACATAGACACTTCTCGGAGCGACATGCGTGACTGCCTGCAACATCTGAACACGACACCATCGTCACACCATCGTCACACCATTGTCACATCACTACACCACAACAGTCTCATGCTTTGTGTAGTTTAAGGAACCAGGGTACATTTACACACCAAATGCCCACAACCAGTTTCTCGTTATTACGCAGACTTGAATAACTCACACATCTCATGACATCTACAGGGTATGAAGGTACTTGCATCCAATATGTTGTTTCTGGCATATTTGTCATACGGTAAAGTTAGCACTTGTTTGCTTAAAGAAATCTTTTTGTATGAACCCTCCAGGGAACCAGAGTGTATTTTATTAACATCATGGGGTAATTGATCAGCTGATTGTGTGTCAAGCCATAACTATTTGCTCAAGCAGTATAAATCACTCCAAGTTATGAACAATTTGTGGCAGATTATATCCACATTGTTAAGTTACGTGTAATACATAAACGAGACAGAAAGAGAGAGAGAGAGAGAGAGAGAGAGAGAGAGAGGAGAGAGCTGAGAGAGCAAGAAAGAGAGAGGGTGAGAGAGAGAGAGAGAGAGGAAGAGAGAGAGAGGAGAGAGCTGAGAGAGCAAGAAAGAGAGAGGGTAGAGAGAGAGAGAGAGAGGGATAGAGACAGAGAGAGAGAGAGAGAGAGAGAGAGGGAGAGAGAGAGAGAGAGGGTAGAGAGAGAGAGAGAGAGAGAGAGAGAGAGAGGGTGAGAGAGAGGGAGAGAGAGAGAGAGAGAAGAGAGAGTGAGAGAGAGAGAAAAGAAATCCCACCTGACTTTTGCCGAGCCCCGGGTCTCCCACAACCAGGATGTGTGGATCTCCACGCACCGGAATACGATTCTATTGGGAAAAGTGACTATTATTTTAACACGGCAGCGTTTCTCTGGGTGGTTATTTGGTGCAGCTGGTGGCTATGGGTGTGATTAGTCGCTTTTATTCATGAGAAAATCCAAGTAAATTGCAATAATTTACACGCTAATAAACATTTACAATCAAGAGCACTTGTTTTTGAAACCCAATAAGTGAGAGAGAGAGAGAGAGAAGAGAGAGGGTGAGAGAGAGAGAGAGAACAGAGAGTGAGAGAGAGAGAGGGGGGATAGAGACAGAGAGAGAGAAGAGAGAGAGAGAGAGAGAGAGGGGGATAGAGACAGAGAGAGAGAAGAGAGAGAGAGAGAGAGGGGGGATAGAGACAGAGAGAGAGAAGAGAGAGAGAGGGTGAGAGAGAGAGAGAGAGAGAGAGAGAGTGAGAGAGAGAGGGGGGATAGAGACAGAGAGAGAGAGAGAAGAGAGAGAGAGAGGGTGAGAGAGAGAGAGAGAACAGAGAGTGAGAGAGAGAGGGGGGGATAGAGACAGAGAGAAAGAAGAGAGAGAGAGAGAGGGGGGATAGAGACAGAGAGAGAGAGAGGGTGAGAGAGAGGGGGGATAGAGACAGAGAGAGAGGAGAGAGAGAGGGGGGGATAGAGACAGAGAGAGAGAAGAGAGAGAGAGGGTGAGAGAGAGAGAGAGAGAGAGAGAGAAGAGAGAGTGAGAGAGAGAAAAGAAATCCCACCTGACTTTTGCCGAGCCCCGGGTCTCCCACAACCAGGATGTGTGGATCTCCACGCACCGGAATACGATTCTATTGGGAAAAGTGACTATTATTTTAACACGGCAGCGTTTCTCTGGGTGGTTATTTGGTGCCGCTGGTGGCTATGGGTGTGTTTAGTCGCTTTTATTGATGAGAGAATCCAAGTAAATTGCAACAATTTACACGCTAATAAACATTTACAATCAAGAGCACTTGTTTTTGAAACCCAATAAGTGCCATCCGTAATTTATTTCAAATTGCGATATATCTATGTTCAGCCAATCAGCACTGCCCAGCCACATGTTCAACGGAAATTACAATGCATGGCATATGTACATACCATATTCTGATACCAGAATAATTTACTTTCACATTGTGTGCAACAAATCTTCAACAATAGGCCTTGTTACCATTCTCTATGAGTTTTCTTTCTCAATATACACTGACTTTATTTATCAGTTTTCATTAATTTGAGGATGGAATACAAAAACAGCCGTATCTCTAAACAAACAAGATTGACACATCATAGTTTAAACCCATCATATATCTCCATTAGATATGCATGCTTGTATTCATTTTGTATGAGATTAAGTGGGCCTGTTGAGATTTTATCAAAATTCATCCAGGCTTGTGTTGAGTTTATAAAAACTGTTTTTTTATATATATATATATATATATATATATATATATATATATATATATATTATATAGGCCATCAGGGTGGTTTGTAGACTTGGAATTTTTATACAGGACAGCACGGATCTCAGAATAACACCTTCAAAACAGTTTTGGTCCCGGTGACTTCCTGTTTTGCCAGTATGCAAGGATCAAAGTTATTCATTCGATGATCTTTCATTAAATGGATTGTGTGTATTAGTTAATGTCTTACACTTTACAAATCTGAACTTCAATAAAAGATATCAAAAGTTTGTGTAGTAAATAGAAAGTTACCTTGTCATTGGCGAATCTGTGAGTCCCACCAAACAGCCCCAGTATCAGACCAGCCTTGACAAGCTTAATAAAATGGCAATCATTCATTTATATCACATTTCCTGATTATAGTAACATGACCATCTTCGTAAGTGTGAAAAAATTAACATGTTTTTTTCTCTTAAGAATCTGCAGTTTTAAACATTCTCTATTTTCTGTGAATTTCATTATATATATATTTTTTATTAAAACAACATAATACCCAGAGATGCAATCGTCATTCTTCCTGTCAGTAATCTACACAACACATACTTGGTTGCTTCACAGCATTCTAATGTATATATGTAAATCCACTGACATTTAGTTGTAAACCAACACTTGCAGATTGATTGTTCATCTAATATGCAGTAAATACATGTGTCTGTAAGGATAGTTAATTAAACACAAACCTGCAGGTTTCTTTTCTTTTCACTGTGTTTTGCCACATGTATGTGGCTGGAGAATGTTTGAGCTCGGATTAGATTGCCAACACGCACCAAAATACACATGCCACACATACATACACACATCACATGCATACCCAAACAAACTCACGTGCATGCACACATCTATAAACAGCCCACACACGTGCATGCATTCACCATACACAATACACGCATAACACCACATTAAACAGATTCAAAAGGTCGTAATTCCCGCAGGTTTGTTTGTTATCAGACTCACCTCATGTCCGTAAATGGTTGGACACAGCGACCTAACGACAGAAGAAACAAAGAACACGTTTGTGTAACCAACATTTAAATGTCTGCTTTACATTAGTACTCTTTCAATTACCCAACTTTCTCCAGTTAGGAATCTCGTGAAATTGTCCCACACTGCACAGCTCCGTGTGACCGATCTGAGCTGATCGTGAATATTTACACAAATCTCTTTCTCAAAGCATGATATAACTTTGCTGATGATTGGCTTGTTTCAGCCAGTCACCAGTTGCCACATAACCATTGCTACATATGTAAAGTAAAGGTAAGTTTTTATATAGTGCAGTATCCAGTCTTTAGGATTGTTCAAAGCAGTTTTACACGTTACTTCCCCGGCAGACCTGTTCAATCAAATACCATCTCAACTTCTCTGGGAAGCATCCAGCCATATGCTACAATTAATGTGTGAAAGGCTGCTCGTACACAGTCACCACTGTCTATAGCCAGGTAGTCAGCTATACAGCTGAGCAATGTAAAATAAAAAACTGCCCAAGGTCTTAACAACGCAGCACAGGATTCAAACCCGGGTTCTCTCAGTCGAGAGTCCGAAGCTCTACCCCTGAGCCACTGCGCTCTACAATTCTGTCCAGTAAGTGTGCTCCACATATGCTGGGTCAAGTCTCTGATTCCGTCTCTAGTTTTCTGAACATCCCATTCTGCACAGGTCATCCAACCGTAAGTCAATAATTGTTGACTAAAGAAGGGAATTAACAGAGAAAGAAGTCATACGCATAATGATCGCCAAATGACAGCTATATGACATATGTGTCTTATTAAAGGGACAGCTGTAATTATTGCACCAAAGAATGTGACAATACCCAACGAGAAGTCGGAAGATCTTCTTCTCACTGTGGATCTCATCGATGGCATACAGCTCCTTTATTGAAAACTCCATAGCGAGGCCAGACGTCATCACAGAATCTGCCTCGGTGGTGCCACTTGTTGTCTCGTTGCTGCTGCGCTTCGCATTCATCACAGAGTTGGCGTGGATGTAGAGGAGGAAGAGACATTTGTCTTTCTGTCGACTGTGTCCTGGAAATTTGTCATTTGTCAACATTCAGAGAATCAGTACAGGGAATTCTCAGCCCCTCATGTTTCCCATAATTAGTTCTTTTAAAAGTTGATAATTTTCTAGATTCAATGACTTGTATGTAGGTGTATAACAGTGTTACAACATGGGACATGGGAGGGGACGTGTCATTTAGCAATTGCTATGATAATGTTTACTAACATAATTATAGACAAATATGAATGGTTTAAATTTTAAGTTTAAACTGAAGATAAACGATCATCCCGTGTAATGAAAGAATGCTAACCAGATAGAGTATGAAATGGCCTGTGTCACAGGGCTCACTAGCACTGTGTCACAGGGCTCACTAGCACTGAGTCACAGGGCTCACTAGCACTGTGTCACAGGGCTCACTAGCACTGTGTCACAGAGCTCACTAGCACTGTGTCACAGGGCTCACTAGCACTGTGTCACAGGGCTCACTAGCACTGTGTCACATGGCTCACTAGCACTGTGTCACAGGGCTCACTAGCACTGTGTCACAGGGCTCACTAGCACTGTGTCACAGGGCTCACTAGCACTGTGTCACAGGGCACACTAGCACTGTGTCACAGGGCTCACTAGCACTGTGTCACAGGGCTCACTAGCACTGTGTCACAGGGCTCACTAGCACTGTGTCACAGGGCTCACTAGCACTGTGTCACAGGGCTCACTAGCACTGTGTCACAGGCTCACTAGCACTGTGTCACAGGCTCACTAGCACTGTGTCACAGGGCTCACTAGCACTGTGTCACAGAGCACACTAGCACTGTGTCACATGGCTCACTAGCACTGTGTCACAGGGCTCACTAGCACTGTGTCACAGGCTCACTAGCACTGTGTCACATGGCTCACTAGCACTGTGTCACAGGGCTCACTAGCACTGTGTCACAGGGCTCACTAGCACTGTGTCACAGGGCTCACTAGCACTGTGTCACAGGGCTCACTAGCACTGTGTCACATGGCTCACTAGCACTGTGTCACAGGGCTCACTAGCACTGTGTCACAGGCATCACTAGCACTGTGTCACATGGCTCACTAGCACTGTGTCACAGGGCTCACTAGCACTGTGTCACAGGGCTCACTAGCACTGTGTCACATGGCTCACTAGCACTGTGTCACAGGGCTCACTAGCACTGTGTCACATGGCTCACTAGCACTGTGTCACAGGCTCACTAGCACTGTGTCACAGGGCTCACTAGCACTGTGTCACAGGGCTCACTAGCACTGTGTCACAGGGCTCACTAGCACTGTGTCACAGGGCTCACTAGCACTGTGTCACAGGCTCACTAGCACTGTGTCACAGGGCTCACTAGCACTGTGTCACAGAGGCTCACTAGCACTGTGTCACAGGGCTCACTAGCACTGTGTCACAGGGCTCACTAGCACTGTGTCACAGGCTCACTAGCACTGTGTCACAGGGCTCACTAGCACTGTGTCACAGGGCTCACTAGCACTGTGTCACAGGGCTCACTAGCACTGTGTCACAGGGCTCACTAGCACTGTGTCACAGGGCTCACTAGCACTGTGTCACAGGGCTCACTAGCACTGTGTCACAGGCTCACTAGCACTGTGTCACAGGCTCACTAGCACTGTGTCACAGGGCTCACTAGCACTGTGTCACAGGGCTCACTAGCACTGTGTCACAGGGCTCACTAGCACTGTGTCACAGGGCTCACTAGCACTGTGTCACAGGGCTCACTAGCACTGTGTCACAGGGCTCACTAGCACTGTGTCACAGGGCACACTAGCACTGTGTCACAGGGTCACTAGCACTGTGTCACAGAGCACACTAGTACTGTGTCACAGGGCTCACTAGCACTGTGTCACAGGAGCACTACTAGCACTGTGTCACAGAGCACACTAGTACTGAGTCACAGGGCTCACTAGCACTGTGTCACAGGGCTCACTAGCACTGTGTCACATGGCTCACTAGCACTGTGTCACAGGGCTCACTAGCACTGTGTCACAGGGCTCACTAGCACTGTGTCACAGGGCTCACTAGCACTGTGTCACATGGCTCACTAGCACTGAGTCACAGGGCTCACTAGCACTGTGTCACAGGGCTCACTAGCACTGTGTCACAGCTCACTAGCACTGTGTCACATGCCACTAGCACTGTGTCACAGGGCTCACTAGCACTGTGTCACAGGCTACACTAGCACTGTGTCACAGGGCTCACTAGCACTGTGTCACAGGGCTCACTAGCACTGTGTCACAGAGCACACTAGCACTGTGTCACAGGGCTCACTAGCACTGTGTCACAGGGCTCACTAGCACTGTGTCACAGAGCACACTAGCACTGTGTCACAGGGCTCACTAGCACTGTGTCACAGGGCTCACTAGCACTGTGTCACAGGGCTCACTAGCACTGTGTCACAGGCTCACTAGCACTGTGTCACAGGCTCACTAGCACTGTGTCACAGGGCTCACTAGCACTGTGTCACAGGGCTCACTAGCACTGTGTCACAGGGCACACTAGCACTGTGTCACAGGGTACACTAGCACTGTGTCACAGGGCTCACTAGCACTGTGTCACAGGGTACACTAGCACTGTGTCACAGGGTACACTAGCACTGTGTCACAGGGTACACTAGCACTGTGTCACAGGTACACTAGCACAGTGTCACAGGGTACACTACACTGTGTCACAGGGTACACTAGCACTGTGTCACAGGGTACACTAGCACAGTGTCACAGGGTACACTAGCACTGTGTCACAGGGTACACTAGCACTGTGTCACAGGGTACACAAAGCACTGTGCCACATGGTACACTAGCACTGTGTCACAGGGTACACTAGCAGATGTGTCACAGGGTCACTAGCACTGTGTCACATGGCTCACTAGCACTGTGTCACAGGCACTAGCACAGTGTCACAGGGTACACTAGCACAGTGTCACAGGTACACTAGCACAGTGTCACAGGGTACACTAGCACTGTGTCACAGGGTACACTAGCACTGTGTCACAGGGTACACTAGACACTGTGTCACAGGGTACACTAGCACTGTGTCACAGGGTACACTAGCACTGTGTCACAGGGTACACTAGCACAGTGTCACAGGGTACACTAGCACAGTGTCACAGGGTACACTAACACTGTGTCACAGGGTACACTAACACTGTACGACTGCTTTGATGGTAATCATCTTTGAATCATCAAAAATACCTTGATAGAAATGTGCCATTGTGTATAATGTATAGATGCTGTATGTGCTTAGGTGCTGTATGTGCTGTAGGTGATGTAGGTGCTGTAGGTGCTGTATGTGATGTAGGTGATGTAGGATGCTGTATGTGATGTATGTGCTGTAGGTGATGTAGGTGCTGTATGTGTTGTAGGTGCTGTATGTGCTGTAGGTGTATAGCGTAGGTGATGTAGCAGTGTGCTGTAGGTGTTGTAGGTGCTATAGGTGATGTAGTTGATGTAGGTGCTGTAGGTGTTGTAGGTGATGTATGTGCTGTAGGTGATGTATGTGCTGTAGGTGATGTAGGTGTTGTAGGTGATGTAGGTGCTGTAGGTGATGTATGTGCTGTAGGTGATGTAGGTGCTGTAGGTGTGTATGTGCTGTAGGTGATGTATGTGCTGTAGGTGCTGTATGTGATGTAGGTGTTGTAGGTGATGTATATGCTGTAGGTGATGTAGGTGCTGTAGGTGCTGTAGGTGGTGTAGGTGTGTAGGTGATGTAGGTGCTGTAGGTGCTGTAGGTGCTGTAGGTGATGTAGGTGTTGTAGGTGATGTATATGCTGTAGGTGATGTAGGTGCTGTAGGTGTGTAGGTGATGTATATGCTGTAGGTGATGTATGTGCTGTATGTGCTGTAGGTGATGTAGGTGATGTATGTGCTGTAGGTGATGTATATGCTGTAGGTGTTGTAGGTGTTGTATGTGCTGTAGGTGATGTATGTGCTGTAGGTGATGTATGTATTGTATGTGTTGTAGGTGATGTATGTGTTGTAGGTGATGTAGGTGCTGTAGGTGATGTATGTGCTGTAGGTGATGTATGTATTGTATGTGTTGTAGGTGATGTATGTGATGTATGTGTTGTAGGTGTTGTAGGTGCTGTAGGTGGTGTAGGTGCTGTAGGTGACGTAGGTGGTGTAGTTCATACCATCATCAGCACCCATCACTTTTACAACCCCAGAAATGGTGACCACATCTCCAGGAACGCAGCTGTCCACTGTCAACATAAACACAGTCTTGTCACATCTCCAGGAACGCAGCTGTCCACTGTCAACATAAACACAGCCTTGTCACATCTCCAGGAACACAGCTGTCCACTGTCAACATAAACACAGCTTGTCACATCTCCAGGAACACAGCTGTCCACTGTCAACATAAACACAGCCTTGTCACATCTCCAGGAACACAGCTGTCCACTGTCAACATAAACACAGCCTTGTCACATCTCCAGGAACACAGCTGTCCACTGTCAACATAAACACAGCCTTGTCACATCTCCAGGAACACAGCTGTCCACTGTCAACATAAACACAGCCTTGTCACATCTCCAGGAACACAGCTGTCCACTGTCAACATAAACACAGCCTTGTCACATCTCCAGGAACACAGCTGTCCACTGTCAACATAAACACAGCCTTGTCACATCTCCAGGAACACAGCTGTCCACTGTCAACATAAACACAGCCTTGTCACATCTCCAGGAACACAGCTGTCCACTGTCAACATAAACCCAGTCTTGTCACATCTCCAGGAACGCAGCTGTCCACTGTCAACATAAACACAGCCTTGTCACACCTCCAGGAACCCAGCTGTCCACTGTCAACATAAACACAGCCTTGTCACACCTCCAGGAACGCAGCTGTCCACTGTCAACATAAACACAGCCTTGTCACATCTCCAGGAACACAGCTGTCCACTGTCAACATAAACACAGTCTTGTCACATCTCCAGGAACACAGCTGTCCACTGTCAACATAAACACAGCCTTGTCACATCTCCAGGAACACAGCTGTCCACTGTCAACATAAACACAGTCTTGTCACATCTCCAGGAACACAGCTGTCCACTGTCAACATAAACACAGCCTTGTCACATCTCCAGGAACACAGCTGTCCACTGTCAACATAAACACAGTCTTGTCACATCTCCAGGAACACAGCTGTCCACTGTCAACATAAACACAGTCTTGTCACATCTCCAGGAACACAGCTGTCCATTGTCAACACAAACACAGCCTTGTCACATCTCCAGGAACACAGCTGTCCACTGTCAACATAAACACAGCCTTGTCACATCTCCAGGACTGTGTACGTCCAGTAAGTGACGTCACATGTCTCACCATTCGTTTTATTATATTATTATATAAAATAATAATTCTAATACAAAGTACACTTAAACTGCACCTAAATCATTACAATCCCTAGCTAAAAAGAGCATATAAATAATGAGCTAGACACTCTCAAAATCAGCAACAACTATACTGAAGTTATAATTAAAATGAATTACCTCTCAAGAAACGTTTTCGTTTTTCCGTATATTTCAGCTCTCTCACAGCCTTCTTCAGCAGACTGAAACCAGGAAATTCAGTCCGCTGAAGATGGCTGTAAGAGACAGCCAATTATACACACACAAAAACAAGTTTCTTGAGAGGTAATATATTTTATTTATAACATGAATCAAGAAACCAGATGTTTACATTCGAAGAAGAAATACTGAAGTTGTCAACTGGTGGATGTCTTGTGGAAAATGACGATGAATCAGACATTTTGGTTAAAAAGAATTGTTTTTAAGATGACCAGTATGGTTGCTGGACCTGCAGAAAAAAACACAATAAAAATCAACCTGTGGAAACAAAACATGACTTTTTCAAGAAAACCAGCATATCTATTGAATACGGTGCTTTTTGTAAAATTTTCTTTTTACTAGCTGGCCATACTTAGATGCCAGTCCACTCAATACATGTGCTATGGAAAGCCAAAATTGACTTGTGTTCTTTTTAAGAGAGTTAAATATGCCAGACATAGCTGTGAATGTAATGTTTTAGTAAGGCAGTACACACTGGAACCTCTCAAACGTTGTATGTTGATGAGAGCAAGGACATACCGAGGTCGACAGTGAGTTCACAGTCAACTGTCCTGGGGATGCGGCCTGTCTCCCTCCGGTCATCATTCATGATCTCCTGTACTCTGTGTTTAGCAATCAAGTAATATAGTACAGTTAAACTCTCAAATGTACCTTACATGTTCATTAAAGCAAGACATATGTGTGCACATACCTAGGGTATTCATTTTTGGTCACAAAATACCATTTAACCTTTAGTGTTTGACCTTAATGTGATTTTAGCAGCATATAACTGTTACCCTGGTTGAATACATCACTCCATACATGTGGACGTTTGTAGTTCACTTCGTCTCATTTGACAGCATATGTATCTTGTACTATACATTTAATATAATTGTGAAACCATATCATTTTAACGCCAATCTACAAAGAATAGATTTGCTTAGATAAACCTTTTACCAGTCAACGAGACATAAGAATTATTAATGGACAACTCACCTGATGGTTTGCCAGTCAATCGTCTCTGTGAGCGAGTGACTCCGCTTTGGTTGAAATGTTCTCCCTCTGCAATCTTCTGCTGGACACTGCAACAGTGACCACAACATTACAGGTAAGTCACATCACTCTGTGAGACACAACATTACAGCTAAGTCACATCACTCTGTGAGACACATTACAGCTAAGTCACATCACTCTGTGAGACACAACATTACAGCTAAGTCACATCACTCTGTGAGACACAACATTACAGCTAAGTCACATCACTCTGTGAGACACAACATTACAGCTAAGTCACATCACTCTGTGAGACACAACATTACAGCTAAGTCACATCACTCTGTGAGACACATTACAGCTAAGTCACATCACTCTGTGAGACACAACATTACAGCTAAGTCACATCACTCTGTGAGACACATTACAGCTAAGTCACATCACTCTGTGAGACACAACATCACAGCTAAGTCACATCACTCTGTGAGACACAACATTACAGCTAAGTCACATCACTCTGTGAGACACATTACAGCTAAGTCACATCACTCTGTGAGACACAACATTACAGCTAAGTCACATCACTCTGTGAGACAACATTACAGCTAAGTCACATCACTCTGTGAGACACATTACAGCTAAGTCACATCACTCTGTGGAACAACATACAGCTAAGTCACATCACTCTGTGAGACACAACATTACAGCTAAGTCACATCACTCTGTGAGACACAACATTACAGCTAAGTCACATCACTCTGTGAGACACAACATTACAGCTAAGTCACATCACTCTGTGAGACACATTACAGCTAAGTCACATCACTCTGTGAGACACATTACAGCTAAGTCCTCACTCTGAGACATTCGCTGTATCACTCTGTGACACAACATTACAGCTAAGTCACATCACTCTGTGAGAACAACATTACAGCTAAGTCACATCACTCTGTGAGACACAACTTCCGTTCACATCACATGTTGGGTTCAATTCTCTGTTAACTAAACATAGGGTATTAAAATTAGAGAATACTGAGGAGAAAATATACATGAAACACTCCATCTTCTGTAAGAAGTAATTCAAGACATCCCTATTGTGTGACGAGACATTTTTTGTGGTGACACTCTTAGATAAACCATATTTTCAAACAACCAATGAATGAGTCCCAGTTACAATGTTAATACAGATAATGCAATTAATTGCAGACTGTGGAGATTCAGCAGAAGTTTGAAAGAGCTTATAAGAAGAAACGCATATAATTAGTATGCAATCATAATCCTGATGCAGCAAAGTCAAGATAATGTTAATGATATTATATTCATATACAATGTACACAAACACAAAAATGGCAATAACGCATCACGATTCAACAATCTAACGCAATCAACACATGTGTCATAGTGACAAGTGAACATTAATGTGGTGAAAATCAGATATACGTAATTGTGAAAATAGCATAAAATCACTTTCGGAAGACTCATTACAAGAGGTGGTTCAGTGTGAGGTATACAGTAATAATAACCACAATAACAATAATAACCATAATAATAACCATAATAATAACAATAATGAATTGTCACAAAAGATGATTAATGGCAATAGAAGAAACTATCACAATAAATAGGAAAGCTTCAACAAAGAACTTACTTTTGACGGCAAGATATATTTTCCATCTGGCAAGATCATAGCCTGTCGTAAAATATGGAAACAATATTTAGGATTGAAACAAGCCAATCACAGGTATGTTTAAATTACATAAACACATTTTAGAAACACTGTTGCATAGAAACACTGTTGAAAGAAGATTAAATTTGGTGTCACACTTTTATAATAGTCATGAAAAGATAACTGATTAAGATTCACAATAACCAGCCAATGCCAGTCTGCATCACAAGGTGCATGAAAACATTATGGAACTACATTAGATAATGTGTTAAAAACTACAATTCAAATCTCACTCTTTATTAATGTAATAAAATGGGCTATAAATAAAAAATCAATATTTTTTTAATTACTTAATTGCGTACATTAAGGTGTGAAAACCATATTAATAGCTTCAATGTTCTATTGCGACTCAAAAAATGGCTGTGGCATCAGTAAATGGCACATGTTTCTCACCTGTATTGTGGTGCAAGTGGTGCACTCAAAGGCCATTCTTGTACACAGAGGTTTGATGTTACTCACACGCACCACTGTCCCTTTCACCGACACAAACTTGCCTGAATCACAACAACACCAGCTTACAAAATTACACATTTGCAACATTGTCATGTGTCAACCGTAGTCATTCTTCTTCCAATTAATATCCACAACAACTAAGTGGTTTAGTCTAGCAATGGCAGTGCAGAGAGGGAGATCCCAGCTTAATCAGACAATAACAGTTTCTTTTCCATTTCCCTGAGTGGGGTTTTGTACGTCCCCAGGAAGAGACACCAGATAGAAGGACAGTATCTTTACAAAACGTTGCAGGCAATGTGGGGTAAAACTAAGCCTAATGTGTCAGATGACTTTGTATAATCATTGCTCCCTAATCCAAGACGCAGGGGCCGTTTCTTCACCATAGTATTTATGCACTCATAATAGTTTATGTTCTGAACCTCCGATTAACGTCATAAAAGATACTACTTTGTGTCTGTAGGGTCATGGATTAATCCACTAGATTAATCCATGAAAATGTTGTGTTTGATGCCTAATCCGGCCAGGAGAAAAAACAATATGCCTACTGGATTATAGTTGGAGTATGAACTGTGCATTTACTTTACGAGCAGTTTCAGGTTACAATCAATACGTGGGCTCACTAGTTACCATAACAGTTGGCTTTGAGGTGCTTCAGTGGGGTCACAGGGTCAAAGTTCGTGACCCTGCAATGGATTTTCGCAAGGCTAAAGGGCAGTGCTCCCGTGTTAACCTTCTCACTGCCACTGCCCTCAGTTTCCCATGCATCTTCCTTCAACAGTTCATGGTAGACCAGCTACAGAGGATCAAACAACGTCCACATAACAGAAATATTTAAAGGGAAACAAAAGTCAACAATGTATGTCTATACACATAGGCATGACAACAATCAAAGTAACTGCAGCTACAACCATCAATACCCACGCTTGTGGTTATATCCAGATCTGTTATTTTTTAAAGTCAGACATTATAATGAAATATTACATTTCCATTTTAAAAATCAGGCATCTTTGATCAAACGGATTGTGAAAAATTAACATACACCACACACAATACCTTGGTTACTGTATCAGTAATGTTTAGACTGTTGAACAATATAAACACAGGTGCAGCACTATTTACACTGCACCTATCAGTGCCGCACTGTCTCGGTTGAAACCGGTTGTACAACCCCCACCCGATAATTAACAAAGGTCTCTAGTGCCAATACTATTCACTAGAGAAAGGTTCCCCTCTCTACAACGACCATTGTTCCACTGTACCTGATGCATGGCAAGTCCCAGAGTATCGATGACTGCGTCTGGGGTTTGTTTCAGTTGAGTGGCCAAATCTGGACAACCTTCTCGGATGACTGAAAGAAACAGTATTCCTATGTAAACAGCTGTTATAATCAATGCAGAGAGGACTTGAATATCCATGAATCTTAGAAATGAGACAACAAAAATCAGTAGTACCGGTAAGTAAAATACTTCTTTCTACCAACAACGTGCACAAATTACACATCCAATTAATTCAAAAATACTTTTTACATGTATAAAACTGACACAAAATCATAAGTGTTGCAGGAAATGGAGTGAATGAAAGTGTAATACTTAATACGTGGTTCTCCAAATCAGTTGGTGTAGATTTTCTGGAAAACATCTTTCAAGGGTTGTAGTTCATGGTTGTACTTAATATATACAGTAATCAAGAATACAGGATGATTGGTCTATGAAGACCTGCACTAGGAATGAAAATATAATTGGTGTGCACTGTAGGAAATATAAACAAAGCAGTAACGAGGAGCAAACAAATAGAGCCTCTGACATCCCCAATTTCCATTGTAACTTAGACAGCTATTTACATACTTGCATCTTCCTGGAGCTGCTTGAAATCTATGGTGAAGTGTCCCTTTCTCTCCAAGTCTGACTACAAATAAAAACATGGTGTGTTTGATAGATATAGATGCTATAGAAATATGTCTTGGTTAATGCTGAATGGAGCGTAGAGTTATGGGCACAGATGTTGTTGGTAATTTTTTTTTTGGTATGCAAACACATTAAAAATAAGTTCTATAGTTTCCCTCAAGGTCTGCATGAAATATATAATATTAAACATTTTGTTAAAAACGTTTCAGGTGATAATATGACTTAGTCTACTTTATGTAACCAAGATAAACATTAGTCACACTGCACTGCTATAATTTGAGCGATTTGTCCAATACTTCATCTACTGGTGATGCAGTGAATTGTCTTCAGCAGCTTTTGACCTTCAGAGAACTTACAAAATTGTACATGGACTTCCAACTAATGAGGTACTTCTCAAACAGCTGAATCTTCTTCACAGTCGGTGAATGGTCAGAATAAACTGAAAGAATAGAACATTTTCTACCATAAATCCTGTCTTTGTAGCTGCACCTATAATAAAGGCCACACCTCTAATTAAGGCCACACTTTTAATTAAGGTCACACCCCAACTTTTGATATGACAACCAACTTTCCTTTGCACGATTTGTTGGTGGTAGTCATTGTTCTATGAACAAATAACGTATTAATGGGATTATTTAAACAATGGACTCATAACATGCTAGTTTCATGCCATTATACTACTTAGAATGTTTTTACCAGCCAACTAAAAATGTATTATGTAAATTAAACGGCAGAGTGACAACACATCAGCATGTCGATTATCAATCCTGTTTTCTGAAGATAAAAGTATCACATTATTTTCACAATAAATAACATGAAGTCATAATTATTGCTAAAACAGCTACATGGAGTGCATCTGCTTATGACTACAATTGACTTTATATAACTACAACTATAAGTTACAATGATATTGTTTTAGAACAAGCTGTTTACATCCTTGGTTTGTGTGATTGTGACAAGACAAACATACCGTGCCTTGAGAATAAGAATGAACACAGGTTTGATATTTTGAATCATAGTGGGGCGTTGGGGGGCCCACCTTGTTCTGGGAAGTAGAGGGGCCAGCCTTTATAAGGAGTTGGCACGGTCTGGGGAAGAGTGGTCTGTCGTAGTCCAGCACCTGGTTGAACACACCCACCTCTTCCAGGCTGGCTGGTGGCTGTCTTCCCCCGTGCATTTCCTGACATGTGACACAAACTTAACGCATTAAAGGGGATTTTCTTTTATTATCCAGGCCAACAGCAATGTTCATTGTCATATTTACTGGTTTACTTTACTATATCATGTGTAGTTAAAGGGATTGCTATTTTTCACCCACATCTGTTTTCTTGCTATTTCTCACTCTATAAACCAAGCAAACAACAGCAGGTTCCAATATAATTACAGTGTACATCAGCGGTGAGTAAAATGTAATTTTAATTATTCACAATTTAAAAAGACCACCTCTATATCGCTGGAACCCTCTTCCTCTGTTCTTGAAGTAGCTTGGGTTGCCTCCGCGCCAGTTACCCCTTTCACCCCTCCATCCACGCCCTGCGCCCCTGCCACGCTGCCAGCCTTCACTTCGCCCTGTGCCACTTCCACCTAGCTCATTCATTCTTCAACGCTGTCAACATTTAAAAACAAAACTTAACAACAAAACAACTACAATCAAGCCTATGTAGTTATCTTTATTTTAGCTGCTGAAACAGTTAGTTAATATATATCATGATGAAATTTGTGTACACATATTTTATTATCTACTTGGATGTTCCACATGTTATAATGATATACACACAGTGACAGTCACTTTTAGTTATAGTCATACTAGTACCATAAAAGCCTATTTGTAATTTGCCATTTGTGCACATTCCTGACCTGATTTTTACTTAAGTACTTAGAAATGGTTGACTCCTTGAGTCAAGGAAAGGTGGTGCAGTGTTACACCCTTTCACAGATAATTTGTTCTGTGTTGCCATTGCATAGGGTATAGTGGGAGTCAAATCGCCGCGAGTGACACCCACCCTTTGACCTTTACCAACTGGGAGCCGTGCACCTGGCTGGGTGTGGCTTTAGTGGCATCAACTTGTGTTCACGTGCTACTGCACGACGTGATCATGCATTTCCTTCTGGGCTTTTAGCCATGCCTACAACGGTTTCTAAAACGCCTCGTGGTCGATGTGTACATAGAGTTAAGCGCCCTTATTGCGTCTATTTTCAACCCCGAAATGGTACATGAAAACATATTTTGACTGTCTTTACGCTATAATAGGTATAATTTATACCGTATAACATGATTTTGCAATAAAAATAAAAAGCCACAAACAGACCATGTCACTTTAACAGCAGAGGCACAGATAATAATAGTGGGTATTGGACAGCATATCCACCTGGCTCGCTGACTGGCATTCCTGCCCTGAGGCCTGACTGAGTTCAACATTTAAAAAATTGTGCTCTCAAGTCTCAACATAACAGACTATGTTTCCCTCATGAATCGGAGAATCACATTAAGACTAGCAACTGTCAGTCCCATCTCACTTAATCTTAAAAAGTAAAAGAACCACCGAATCTGAGGATATGGAGGTCAGACCGATTTGCTGCCCCTTCTGACATGGGTAGTCAGGGGTCCGGGTTTAGTGGCCGTAGTTTATTATCACGCAACATACCTGT
>JAODUO010000020.1:925000-935000 GCA_025642075.2 Ridgeia piscesae | reverse complement strand
CCGCCGCTTCTGCCGTAAGCGATAAGCATCAAGCAGGCGAGGGGTGAAAGTGCAACACAAATGTCATCATTTACAATGTGCTTGATGGCTAGAACCTATAAATAATATCAACACAAGGTTGCAAACTGATAGAGCCCGGTAGCGGCGCAGCCCGGCATGATGGTCATTTACTAAAGTTGCGCGGTGTGGCCAGCCAAGCAATTTATCTAGTTGATTTTATAATGGGTGGTCGGAACTTCATATCGCGAGTTTATTGGCTAGCTAGTCCTGTGTAACGGCTTTTAAGAGACAGGAGTGGTGAGTCAGGCCATATGCCTCCAAATTTTTCTGAGCTGAAAAGTGGGAGGGACAATTCCCATGTCCCCCATGCTGAAAAGTGGGGGACGCGTCCCCCCATCCCCCACTGATCGACGCCCGTGATTACTGTTGCACTTAACTTGATGACCTGGCAGAACTCTGATGCTGGTCAGATGATGCTGCTAGCGAGAAACATTTTATCTGCATTCTTCTACAGCCCACATGAGGTCTTATGTCATAGTGGTTTGGGTTGCGTATTAATTCCTGTTTGATTGGCATCCAATGTGCAGGCCATTTATGAAGAAAGCATTAATATTCCTGCATATATACATTGATACGTAGGCAAACTTGACTATAGTTCCATGCATTTCAGAGATGTCACAAAAGCAGCTGAACTTATTAAATAGAATCAATGCGTGTGCACACAACATGTAATGTTTGCATAAGGAACACCAGCAGGATGTGAACCTGCCACACACAACACTGAATCGATATTACCCTAAACTATCCAAGTGAACACAATGGTTAGACAAACAACTGACAATGCATTTGCATTACAAACAGTATTCTAAATGCAATCAGTCACAACTGTATTTTATATTATTGGAAAATTTTAATTTATATTATCTGACAGGAATACATAATTATTAAAAATCTAAAAACAAGTAACTGCTAACTTTGTTTTGAACTCTTCTTTTGTGGAAATACATCATCCGTCACCATGGCTGTCAAACACCCTATTTGAACGATTGTTTCTACCTAAAAAAGTGACAAATTACAAAACCAGTACAGTTATTTTCCACACGCATGAGTTCTTAATGGTGGTTATTACAACAGAACATTTTGCATTGTCTAACAATATCCAGCATTTTCTCTAGTTGATTATCCTCTGTATGTCTAATGACATCCCAAATATGAATAGGGTATGTGTCATTTAATACATATTAGGTTTTATGTGGGTATGTGTGGCCTTCTAATAGTTATTAAAATATAATGAAAAAAAGCAAAATAATAAAAATCCATCAATACATAGATGTATTTTAAAGACTACATGAAAGTCCTCCAAGATATAGTTAAGCAGTAACTACTATTTATTACAGGTTCAAGCATTTTTATATCTTTCAATAATATATTTTCCACAAACAAAACGTAGAACAAATTAATTAAAGTTTATCGTGAAAAACAGAAATTAAAAAAAATTAAAAAGAGGGTATCCGGAAGTGGGAGACACTGGGGACATTCTGCCTATAGTACATTAGTACATAGTACAGTATCTAATGTATCTAATTGGGCTCGGCACTCCGCTTTGGTTGCTCCTTACAACGTTCCCCTGGCGAGAAATGTCACGACCTTCAATCCTCACAACTGACCACTGTACTACGAGAAAGGGAGGGAGTATCTGCCCCTAAGCCCGGCGTTCCATTGCCGGTTGTGATCCTCTATATTGCGAGCATCACGTGATACACCCTTTGCCACGAGGCATCGAATACACATCAGTTACAATTATAGTAGCAATTTCCTTTCTTTATATACCATATAGTGTTTGACTGGCGAGATTGTGGTGTCAACTTTTCTTAACTTAAACTGATATAACTATTTCCAGTGAAGTTATTTGTATTGTAGAATGGCGTTAAAACATCGTTTATATGTTATATTATATCATATGATACATTAAACACGCTAACATGTGTATAATTATTCATCCATGCACAGTTATGGATAGGTATGTTTTACACCAGGCGACGTGAAACCAAGATGGCGCACACATCGTCGCCATTTTGTCCTTCATAAAATGTAACAAGGAATTAATTTAAGATGTTGATACATCATTCGTATAATTCCACATAACTCACACTTGTAAACAAGAATATATAACATAAAATAATAAACATATATTGAACAGATGTAGACTAAGACAACTCTAGTTATTTTATTAAAGATATTATCGACACCAATCAGCATAGTGATCGTAATTTTGTTTTCCACATGCGTGTTGGCTTAAACAGGCAAAAACATCGTTTATATGTTGTATTATATCATATGATACATTAACATGTTAACATGTGAACCTATAATTATTCATCCATGCAGATTTATGGATAGGAATGTTTTACAACAGGCGACGTGAAACCAAGATGGCGCACACATCGTCGCCATTTTGTCCTTCATAAAATGTAACAAGGAATTACTTTAAATATTGATACATAATTCGCATAATTCCATATAACTCAAATTGGTAAACAAGAATACATAACATAAAATAATAAACATATAACAGATGTAGACTAAGCCAATTAATTTTATTTCAGATATTATCAACACCGATCAGCACAGGTACAGATACAAATAGTGATCATAATTTTGTTTTCCACATATGTGTTAGCTTAAACAGGCAAAAGCACTTGTCCCAACAATGGTGTTGAATTTAGGGACAACAACTAGAAATGATCGAAGCTAGGCAACCTTTCTCATCGGAGTAAGCAATGAATTTAAAGATCTTAAAGATAATACGATATCGGACAGGAAGACAATGCAATGACTTTAGAATCCGCATATAACGAATAAAACATGGAGACCTAGTCTCAATCCTTGCTAAGCAATTCTGAACACATTGTAATTTTGTGATGCTGTTAAAGGTAAAATTATGGTAGAGGGGATTACAACCGAAACATGCATTGAATCACGAATATGATTATATAACAATAATGGAACGTACGAGCATTAGTACAGTAGCAGAAAAACCATTAAGAGGCCACAAGCAACACCATTAAGAGGCCACAAGCTATGCTAAGAATGTCCAACTCCAATTGACGGATTGCATTGTAACTGTGATAATGTCAATGAAGCATGGCAGGTATTACACAATGCTTTGTATGGCATAAATAGCTTCGACGTTCGTGTAGATATGTGCAAATAGCCATGACCGAATCCATGTGCGCCTAAATGAGAATGAGAGAATGGGTACCAAAAAACGAGTGGCGGGCGAAAAGGTGGAGGAAGATGGGTGTAGACGAGCAGAGAAGAGTGTGAAAGAATAGGGAAAACGGGACAGATATAGTGTGACAGAGAGACAGAGGAGGGAGGATCGGAGGGAGAGGGGAGAGAGAGAGAGAGAGAGAGAGAGAGAGGGGGGGGACAGGGACAGACAAACAGAGAGACAGAGAGACAGAGGAGAGAGAGAGAGAGGAGAGAGAGACAGAGAGACAGAGAGAGGAGAGAGGAGAGAGAGAGAGAGAGAGACAGAGAGACAGAGAGACAGAGAGACAGAGAGACAGAGAGACAGAGAGACAGAGAGACAGAGAGACAGAGAGACAGAGAGACAGAGAGACATAGAGATAGAGAGACAGAGAGACAGAGAAACAGAGAGAGAGGAGCGAGACAGAGCAAGAGAGGGGAAGGGGAAGGGAGGGAGGTAAGAATAATAAGTGAGTAATAATTTAATGTTCCAGTTTCATTTAGTTTATATCTTAATGAACGTAGCATTATTAGAAAAGTAAACTACATTTTGTCCCGTAACATGCAGCACTGACATAATTGTTTTGGCGTATCATGTTTATTGAAATATTACATATATCGATAGTTGGCCGGGTTTTTATCGAATCACACATTTGGAATAACCCGAATACAACTGAGTCGTTGGCAAAGTAAACCGGTAGACCTAAGTACTGCCGTTACACACACACGCACCCACGCACACACACACACACACACACACACACACACACACACACACACACACACACACACACACAACAACAACACACACACACACACACGCACACACACACACACACACACACACACACACACACACACGTTGATAAAATATGAAGTACTTGAAAATAACTCGTTGTAGTACAACCACGTAACTATTATTAACATACAACAGTGGTTATTCAATTACATACGCGCGTCTTTAGCACTGAACTGCCACGCACTGTAGGCTATATACATTCACTTGCCACGCCCATCTTCCCAACGTATAAAGTATGACATTTAGTTATATGTGTAGCTTGATGATATATGCAAATATAATAACATGCAATATCATGTAATACAAGACACTTAACACATACATAAAACTAATAATGTAAATGCAACAAAACAATCTTACCAGGCCGCTGGTGATAATTTACTACTGGGTCCCGATACTAGGTGTTGACTGGTCGCTGGGCCATGATACAAATGTGCTTAACAGGTTGTCCACTTTGTCCAGCAGGGCGTGATTTTATACACTAGTGCCCTCTGGTGACTATGAGTATCCACCAGGGTTACACGACAACGTGATAGTCTAGATGACTAGCTCTGAGGTGCAGATTAGACGACTAACAAAACAATTAAGAAACCCCTATTAGGTTAGATTCCCCTAGTATTATTAACCCAATTCACTCTATATATAATTAATATATAAAGTATAAAATTACTTAATTAATAAACTAAATCTTCGTTTGCGTGTTTTGTGTTAGTATACGTTTAATTTTGAATAGTTTTTATAATACAGCATTACTTATCCAATGTTCGTGCGAATTACAAATTGAACACAATTCATCTACAATGAATCGGAATGCAATCGCACAATATAATACGCGGTTAAAATAGTTCTTTTTTATCAATTCATGCGAATTAACATTGAACAAAATACTATTACAATTAATCGGAATGCGACCGCACATTAACGCAGTTAAAATGGTAAATTTGTGAGCGTCACTTTCTTTTCATCAAGATTATCTTCCAAATTAGCGACACTACATAAGACGTCTGTTAAAAACAGCAACAGTTCTCTTGTACACCGAATGCTGAAAAGAACGCTGGCACACTCCCATAATTGTCGATCGACATGTTAGCAATAAGTAAAACTCTTTACACGACTTCATTTAAGTTTCATATAATTATTTAAATATTTACTGGTTATTTTTGCATTTCAGGTGTTTCACGTGTCCGTCCTGTTCTCCGGTGGAATCGCTACGTACGCTTCGGTCCGTAGCTATTCAGATTCGGTTGTTCTAATTATTTTTGAGGATGTGTATGGCTGCAGTGGACTTGACGATATGTTGTTAAATCATAACCATTACATTAAGGCTAAGAATGTTTGCTCAGTTCAGTGTCCAATACTGTATGTGACGTCAGGTCAATGATGTCCCTAGAACATCATTGACCTGACGTCACTGAGACGCCGGATCAACGATTAGCGAATGGCAACCGAAACACCGGCCCGCCATCTCTGATCGTCCATCGTCTTCACCTACAGTAACGGCGCGTCATGGGACCAATGAACGTCGCTTGACGCGTCTTTTGCCTTCAGAGACACTGTAGGCCCTACGTGCATCGAAACTGGATCTTTTTTCAAAGTCGGCAGAGAAGCCGACCGAACAACAAAACGAAACTTTTGTCGGACATCCGCGATGCTCCGACAACAAGACATCAAGTGCGAGAGATATGTCGCTGTTGTCATTGACATTGTCATTGTCATCTGCGTCTATCAAGACATGTTTGCGCCGATCTATCGTCGCCTTATATATATGCACCTCATCTTGTGGCGCTCAATCAATGTCTACAAAGCTGTTGTGCTGACCACTCTCCTGTATCGTGCTGAGTCATATGGATCACCTGTCGTCGCCATATGTACCTCATCGAGCGTTACCGTTACCATCAGCGCTGCCTACGTGCTATCCTAAACATCCATAGAAGTGATTTCGTCACCAACATTGAGTGTCTCCAGGATGGAAGATCAAGCCTACCAAAGATCGTACTATAATAGTTATGGAGAATTATCCACTGGCCATCGTGACAAAGGGACACCTCAGAAAATATACAAAGTCAATCGCATGAACTGGCGACGCACGTGGACAGTTTACCAGGCCACCACTTCCTTTAAAGCCACACGAATAGATCGACGTTCTGGACCGGTTGACGTTCTAGACCGTCACACCGGGTTCGAATCCTGTGCTGCGGTGAGCCATGGACAGTTTTTTTCTCAATTTTTTTCCAATTAACTCAGCTGTATGAATGAGTACTTAGCTATAGACAGTGCTGTCCGTTTGTACGAGCAACCCTCGCGCATTTATTGCAGAGTAGCTGATTGCTTCCCATGGATCCAGGTTGAGATGGTGTTTGATTGAACAGGGGGTAATGGGTAAAGCGCTTTGAGCAGTCCTGAGGATTGGATAGTGCGCTATTTAAGAACTTACCTTTACCTTTTTAACGTCCAATAACTAATTATAGCTAACGTCAGTATCTCATGACCGCAATTTCGTCAATTTGACCGCATCCGACGTTTGGTCTCGTTCCATCGACATTCGCGCAATCCGTCCTTCAGCAAGTTCGCCTTGTCACCGTCGGTCGCTTGGAACGAGTATTGCACCGGTTATATAAGTGTCCGTCGTGTGTTCTCGGGTAATGTAGGAGTCCGATCCTAGATCTTCGTGCAGCTGGAGAAAAATGTTCTGGGTCCACATCTATAGAAGCCGCGATAAGCGTGCAGGGATTACCCAGAAAGATCTGGTCAGTGTATATGTTAGTGTGGTGAGACCAGTTCTAGAATATGCATGTCCTGTATGGCACACTAACTTGCCCCAATATTTGTCTGACAATATTGAAGTTATACAAAAAAGGGCACTAAAATGTATTTTTCCTGGATTGGGTTACGCGGAAATACTTAGACGTGTTAACCTGGATACATTGAATGTAAGACGGGACAGCATTTGTCAAAAATATTTTGATAAAATTAAAGTCGGCACACACAGATTAAATTATCTGCTGCCTGACAAAAGACATATCAAATATAATGTTAGAAAACAAAATGTGTACCCGTTACCAGTTACTAGAACGAATAGATTCCGTAACTCCTTTATACCGTGGGCTTTATACAACTGTCAGTAAAAAGGCTATTAATATGGTATGATTTGCGGTATCAAATGTATTTCTATTGTATTTGTATGATGTTTTGATGAGTTAATTGTAACCTATTGTAATGTCAATCCAACTCAGTTGAGTTGCTAATAAAACTTGTGTTGTTATTATTATTATTATTATTATTATATAACATGCCCGCGTACTTCGAGTTCGACGTCGAACGTTCAACTGGTTGTCACGCAGAAACAATGCACGTCACGTAACGGCAGTCCCGCATTGTCTGAATGGATAACATGTCAACACAACATTCACATAATTAATAGTTTAGCCGTTTAGCGCACTCTGGAAATTAATACCCATCATCGCGCACAGGGGCGTCGATCCGGTTTTAAAAGTGTGGGGGGATGGGGGACCAATTTATATATACATATATGTATGTACTTTATGTAAGCATATAATTTTAATATATATATATTATATATATATATATATATATATATATATATATATATATATATATATATATATATATATATATATATATATATGGTGCTAATTCTAAAACAAACAAAGGCCTTAATGTTATGCTATTTAAAATAGTTATGTTGACTACATATATTTGAAGAGGGGACATGGCTCACCCCAATCCCTGAAAATGTGGAGGCTAGACTGTAGACCCATACGCTGCTTGCCTGATTCACAGAGTGACAACACGGACTTATGTGCATATAAGTCCGTGGCACTAAGTCCGTGGCATTAATCTTTCCCCAATAGTTCTACTAATGTGTTATATTTATATCTATGGTCAGTGGTGACAAAATGCAAATGTTACACGGGTGCCTGTGTAGGACTCGCCAATCCAACCATTTGGCAAAGAAATTTGTCATCACTCAAATGGGATCAAATTACACAAAGTGCAGGAATCCGCTGGTTCCGCCGTAGGCGATATAAGTATCCACCAGGGCGACCAAGCTGCAATCCAAGGGGTGACAGGGCAAAAACAATTAATAATCTATAATGTGCTTGATAGCTAGTGCCTATTAACATATCAACACAAAGGTGCAAATTGACAGAGCCCGGCATGATGAATATTTACTGAACTAAGATCTAGTTGCGGCCGACCAAGTAATTTTTCTAATAATTTTCCACTCGGCAGTTTATATCTGAACTCGTATATTAATTTTACTACTAGACCGATGTAAGGTTTTTAAGAGAGAGGTGTGATCAGTCTCGCTATATGCCTGTAAATTTGTTTTTATGAACTGAAAAAGTGGGGGGACATTTCCTATGCTGTCCCCTTCAGGCTGAAAAGTGGGGGACGTAGTCCCCTCGTCCCCCACCGATCGACGCCCATGCTGTGTAGAACTTCCCAATCACCTGTGTCGGCATGTGTACACTTGTGTGTGTTCGCGCGCGCGCACGCATGTAGACTTGTGTATGTGCACGTGTGTGTATATGTGTGTGAGCGCGCTCGATCACATGTCGCGTTTTGTGCGTGCAGGTGTTTGTCGGCGAATATGCACCTGGATATATTTGCGTGCGTGCATGTGTGTGTGCGTGCGTGCGTGTGTACATAAATTGCGTGCGTGCGTGAATGATTTGTGATATATTGCGTGGGAAAAAAGGTATTCTGCATATTCTGTTAGGCAATATTTTCAAAATGACTAGGACAATTACAATAATTATATAGGAATATATGATTGGAATGAGGCTTAGGACACATTTTGTCAGTTTACACTCATGATTATATCGGTGGAGGTAAATAATCACCAACAAGCAATGTAGATAGACAAAGCGTTTCAGTATTATAGCTTCTTTTGGTTTTGATGATATAAACTGTTTCTGTCCCAAATGATATTGAATTTATTCAGCTAACTTTGAAAGTATGAATTGCAACATTATATATATATAATGCACGCATCGTATTCTTACATATTTTCATTTGCATTGACGTGACGTGATGTGATGTTCTATGTACTGTGGGTGCTACTGTTGTCGCATTCATTTTTTGCAACGATACAAACGTAAGTAAACACTCGTTTTTTCTGGAATGTTTTATTTCCGACTCATTTCTTCCACAGCTAAACAAAATCTAGTACTACGTCACAGTAATAAAAATATATAACAAACTAGCCATACAATAAAAATGACATCAAAAGTGTCAAGCATTCGCATTTATCACAGACATGTTGAATACAAAATAATACGACAGTGATTATATATGTAATCACAACCTGACCCCCAAAGGGCCTATATTATATTGTGTCATCTTTTAAATGTAATATTATATCACAGCCTTTCTTGTAATTATGAGAAACCATTCTAAACAGGCAAGGTTATTATTCTTGGTACAACTTAATATCCTACTTATGGCATAACTACATAGCAACAAGGAAAACTGTTTATAGAGTAAACCAGTAGTGTACAGTACTCTGATCAACATCATATTCAAAGTGCTGACTACATTTTTCTTGATTGCTGTACATTGCAGTTGTTGTTTGTTCTGCTTTTTATATACCCGTATACAATGTGCATTATTTGGATTACAATATCACAGTTTCAATGCAATGTCTTTAATTGCTGTTTCAACAACTTCAACTTTGTCTATGATTGAATCATATTTTGTACGCCTCCCAATACTTGTTCAGCCCTCATAGATAGATACATCCCTGTAACGTCATTGGTTATACGTCACATGGAGATTTATTTACATCGCGCTTCCTGGATGCATTTTGTTGTGCGTTTATAAAACTCGATACCAATCGTGCGTTGGAAATAAATATATAATAGGCTTCTTGCCTAATTTGAGTTGAATAACTCAAACGAACTGAAACTAGATGCTCTTCTAAAC
>JAODUO010000020.1:867500-920000 GCA_025642075.2 Ridgeia piscesae | reverse complement strand
AATACCAGGCATACTATCAATTGTTGTTTATCCACACACTTTAGTTCCCATGGTTTTTGGTCAGGTAAACAAAATGTATGGATTATTGAGACACCTTAATATATCATATCAAGATGGTTCTCATACAGAACACACATATTGCAAAAGAACCAGATTATTTAAGACCGGATAAACAGGAACATGAGTATATGTAAAATTAAATAAATCTAAATGTATTCAGTAAGCAGAACTCCTCAGTCCTCGGAAGGTATCCCTACATTTTAGTAGTAGAATATGGCTAAAGCAGAAAAAAAGATTTTTCTGTGCTAAAAAGTTGACAAGACATCCAACTTGATGCAAGACTTTTGATTTGTGTTATAGATTTCCTCTTCAAGTTCCTGGTGATTGGGAGTGCAGGAACTGGGAAGTCCTGTATCCTGCATCAGTTCATCGAGAACAAATGTAAGCATTGGTAGATCCAGGGCACTGAGGGTATGTGCCCCCCAGGCCAGGAAATTTGCATGTCCATTGCCCATAGACAATTGTGAATAAACCCTGCAACCCTGTCACATGTTCCCACGACCTTTGGAAAATGCTCCACTTTAGGTTCTATTTCTAAGAAACAGCTGAAGCAAAAGAGTTTCAAAGGCACCCCCACCCATCTTCCAGTGATCCTTTTTCCCAGCTCAGTCTCAACCCGACAGACTAAATTATAAACTTGGGGTTCAGCCCGAGTCGGCCGTCAAAAAGATGTTTTTAGTGAGCCTCAAGAGGCACAACTTGCGTTTTAGGGGCTCCCCAGACTGCCCTCTCTGGATCTCCCCAGACTACCCTCTCTGGATCTCCCCAGACTACCCTCTCTGGATCGCCCCAGACTACCCTCTCTGGATCGCCCCAGACTACCCTCTCTGGATCTCCCCAGACTACCCTCTTTTAATACATTGATATTTATGATGTTGTTTCTTGAGGAATCTTGGTCATACATTGAGTGTGTGTGTTAGAGACAACCATGCAATGCATGAGAGACTGCTGTGCTTAAACTAGATGAGACTAAACACTTTGTGTATTAGTCTCATGCGTTCTCCATCAGCAGAACGTGTGTGGCTAGTAGATTTTATCTAACCTGGTAGTTGTAATCTATTCCTAGCTATTGCCATCATTGATGAACTGCTCAAACTCAGTAATCAGTTCCACTAACAGTGAGTAACAGTGTCACTGTAGTAGTATACTGATTGGTATAAGTGTAGTTTTATAACTTTTTCTTGTGCAAGTGGCTCAGTGCTGTAATCTTATCACAAGTTACACACAGCAACAACATTGCCTGACAGTGTTATGATATATTTGCTGCAGAGTTGACAATAAATCAGAACTGTAAAGACAAATTTTGTCATAACCTAATTTATAAATTGTAATGTGTTATGTTTTGGACAGTCAAACAGGATTCGAACCACACGATCGGCGTGGAGTTTGGAAGCAAGGTCGTGAATGTCGGCGGAAAGTCTGTGAAACTGCAGATCTGGGACACCGCTGGGCAGGAGCGCTTCAGGTGGGTCTAGGTACTGCTTACAGCATGCAGGCATGCACATGTAATAACTAAATGCACATGTAATAAGGTCAGATGTCAGGTTCGTACATTTACATCACTCAATGATGTAAAAGAGCTCTGCTTGAGGAAATGATTTTGTGAGCATTAAGGTAATATTGGAGTTTTGTTTTGTGTGATTCATGTGGGAGCAGTTAGAGTGGAAAATGCACACCTTCAAATCAACCACGCTTAGGGCCTATAGGCATATACATTATTCATATATTGTTAATTGTAAAATGGTAGGCTTTATGGAAGATTAAATGGCACATGAGTATAGTGCATGTGATTATAAAATAAATTGCAGTCAGTGCATCCTCGTATTCCTAGTCCTAACTTGAGTATCATCTCTCTGTGTAGAGTGTTGATACATGGCCTCACTATCAACAGTTGCCTCCCTCGAGTCAGCCTACAAGAGATGCATGCTATAGGTTTTTGGTCACATGAGAATTCGGCCAGGATACATTCTTTCCGTGGCTCGTGATTAAAATTGTACGCAGACTTATTGATCTGATGCATTTCACATGAGGCACAAACGACATTCATTTGTGGGTGCGTTATCTGCAAGTGTGTTGTAACAAAAACACACCACCTACTACCTACTACCTAGTACCCAGACAACATTTATCTAGGCAATAACAAAATTACCATCTATAATGAGCACCTTTATTTGGGCACTATTATGTTGGGTAACTGTTTAGGTTATTTTTAGACAGTTACATTTTGTGGTTGCTGTATATGTGGGTGGGTTTTTATCGCTCTGAATGGGTGTCAGTTTTGCACTGTCATTGTAGTGCTTGATTTATGTTATTTTTAAAATTTCATTTATAGTAGTTTAACCTACACTGTTAGTGATTGGGTGGGTAATATTTAAACCGCCTACTCCCACCCATAGAGCATAAAACATAGGACATAAATTATCAACATTGTGCTGGTACGTCACTCAGTTCTCAAAGAGGGGAATGACCCCCCAAGGAAACGAGGCATATAAAAACATAAAATAGTTGTAGGTAACTATCAATGAGTTTTCTTAAATACATCACCAGCTGCCTAAAAGATAAATGAGAGGAGGTGAGATGCCCTTGGCTTCTCAGATTAAATGTTCTACTATGTGTTCAATAATAACTTCAGTTGCTCAAAAGATAGCACACATTTTTTATGAAGAAAATTAAAAATTAAAATCTTTACTTAATTATTTAAAATAAGATGTTCACCGTTGTGCTTTGCTGCATACAATCATTGAGACTACAGTCACCAGATATGTAATACTTCCTGTTGGTTCTGGAGTACAGCTGTAACTGGTAATTAAATCTTGCCTGTGTCTTGTTACTGAGAGGCAGCTTTGGCTGATGGTTTCGCTGTGGCCAGTGGAAGGTGACAACTATTTGTGGGTGATTGTGTGTAGTGTGTAGTTACTGTGTACCTACATCTACACTGGTGATGAAGAGATAGCGTCAGAGGGACTGTTTCAAAACACATTTGTGGGATTTGTACTTCAGTTGGAAAACATGACGTATGCGTTAGTTATGATAAGAATATGTTAATATTTATTTGTCTATGGTTTTGGGAATTACTATGGGAAAATATATATTTGGGGCATGTGAATTGTAATTATTACTTTCTTACTTGTTCAAATTCCGTAAAAAAAAATTGTCAGGACTAATTATTTGAATTTGCTAGTGTGATTTGATTGATCAATACCAAATTTATAATAATTATAAATTAATAATGTCTATTTGGTATAATGCCACATCCAGTTTTGAATATGGATTATTGTATTATACAAGTTTAACATTTATAAACAACACTCCATAAAGAATCTTCTTAAACTATATTGTATGATTAGACAATAATTGTGATGTCATCAGCAAAATGTGTGTGTGTGTGTGTGTGTGTGTGTGTGTGTGTGTGCGTGCGTGCGTGCGTGCGTGCGTGCGGGCGTGCGTGCGTGTGTGTGTGTTGAGTGTGTGTGTGTGTGTTGTGTGTGTGTTGTGTGTGTGTTGTGTGTGAGTGTGCATTGTGTGTGCACAGTGCACACGCATGCGTGTTTGTATAAAACTATATTAAAATGGACATATAAATTTAACTGCAACCCATAGATTGTAAATTACACATCAGAATGACATAAATTATCACAGACTAAAATCCTAATCATAATTAATTTGGGCTCAAATGTTGCGCCTCTGAATTACCCATCCACAGGTTGACTTGGTCGAGTCTAGTGAAGATTTAATTTGAATTACCATATGTCAACTTTTTGGCTGAAACGTTACGCTGTACACATTCCAGAATATTCATGTCATGTGACGGTGTGTGTGTCTGTTACAGGTCTGTCACACGTAGCTACTATCGCGGAGCTGCAGGGGCCCTGCTTGTCTATGACATCACAAGGTGCGGCATTTTATTTTGCATGCATAGCCGTGTATTGCAGTTACCATAGCAACCATCACTGCAGATAGGACTCGCAGTAGTGGGGAGAAATTGTATAAGCCTACACATCAGAGTTGGGCTTATTTACATTCACAGCTGCACAGTATAAAAATAGAGCACCTAAAAGTTATAAAAACACTGCGTTAAGAAAGTCCATTAAATTACACACTTTCAAATATGATACAAATGACGGGTAGCAAAGGGTCTCTTGATGGATACTTAGAGACATGGCTGCAGCATGAGTAGTCGTTTTGTAATGCGATGTCTCACTGTTTTAGTCGTGAGACGTACAACGCATTGACCAACTGGCTGACCGATGCCCGCACTTTGGCCAGTCCGAACATTGTGATTGTGCTGGTGGGCAACAAGAAGGACTTGGAGGCGGAGAGAGAAGTGACCTTCCTCGAGGCAAGCAGGTTCGCCATAGAGAATGGTGAGTTCAAACGCAGGGCTTCTGGTCACTCAGCTGTGTGTGTGAGTACCTGGCTACAGACAGTGGTGGATATATTTGTGATACTTACAAATGGAAGCAGTGCAGCGTATTTGCTTCGCTTTGTAGACTCTTTGTTTGCTTTGTGTGTGTGCCCTTGTGTAGGTGTGGGACAGTGCCAAGAGAGTGATGGACCACAGAAGTGGCCGCCACAGAGATCCTTAGAAAGACTATGTACACATAAAACACTGCCAATTAGTTAATATAATTGAACAACTGAAACTGAGCTATTTTGGTTCACCAAGAGACATGATCCTGTAGAAAAGACTGTCCTAGAAGGAAAGGTGGAGGGAAAGAGAGGAAGGGGAGACTAAGAAGCAGAGGGGAACAGGACATCAGGGACTGGTTGGAGACAACATCGTGGAAGCAGGAAGATGACCGATGGACAGGGCAGTGTGTTGTGGGATCATCCAGGCGGCAACCACCCCCCACAGAGATAGCTGAGCTGAAGAAGTTACCATCATTACTTGCAGTACAGCTGGATGCTTTCCCAGAGAAGTCAACAGGATGTTCAGTTGAACAGGTCTGCCAGGGAGCAAAGTGTGAAAATGCTTTGAACTGTCCTAAGAACTGGATACTGTATACTATAAGCTACATGAATGGGTACCTGGCTACAGACAGTGGTGGGCATGTGTATATGCATTGTCTTCGCACATTAATACAGTGAGGCTGCATGCTTCCCAGAGAAGTCAAACTGGAATTCAGCTGAACAGGTTTGCCAGGGAGTAATGTGAAAGTACTTTCAGTTTTCCTAAAGACAAGATAAGAACTTATGTTCTTTCTCCATAAGACAGTGGGTGATGCGTTGTGCCGACCACTGTTGTAGAGTTGATCTTCCACGAGACCAGCGCCCTCACTGGGGAGAATGTTGAGGAGACGTTCCTCAAGTGTGCCCGCTCAATCCTCACCAAAATTGAATCAGGTACAGTAGGATGTGTGGTCAGCCAGTGGGATGTGTGGTCAGCCAGTGGGATGTGTGGTCAGCCAGTGGGGTGTGTGGTCAGCCAGTGGGATGTGTGGTCAGCCAGTGGGGTGTGTGGTCAGCCAGTGGGATGTGTGGTCAGCCAGTGGGGTATGTGGTCAGCCAGTGGGATGTGTGGTCAGCCAGTGGGGTGTGTGGTCAGCCAGTGGGATGTGTGGTCAGCCAGTGGGGTGTGTGGTCAGCCAATGGGATGTGTGGTCAGCCAGTGGGATGTGTGGTCAGCCAGTGGGGTGTGTGGTCAGCCAGTGGGATGTGTGGTCAGCCAGTGGGATGTGTAGTCAGCCAGTGGGATGCGTGGTCAGCCAGTGGGATGCGTGGTCAGCCAGTGGGGTGTGTGGTCAGCCAGTGGGATGTGTGGACAGTCAGTGGGATGTGTGGTCAGTCAGTGAGGTATGTGGTCAGCCAGTGGGGTGTGTGGACAGCCAGTGGTGTGTGTGGTCAGTCAGTGGGGTGTGGTCAGCCAGTGGTTTGACCCTCGGATGTTGAATCCAGAC
Source organism: Ridgeia piscesae (assembly GCA_025642075.2). Lineage (NCBI taxonomy): Eukaryota > Metazoa > Annelida > Polychaeta > Sabellida > Siboglinidae > Ridgeia > Ridgeia piscesae. The sequence continues at coordinate 914,043 of JAODUO010000020.1, read as the reverse complement.
CATCTAAATTGTTTATACTACATTTTTGCTTGATCCCACAGTGCGCTAGTTCCATCGTTCTGTTTATTCCCAGGCATATTTACATTTGAAAATATTGCGTCTTGACACACGTTTGAGGCCCAGAAAGCAGCCTGGTTTGTCCGAGTCTGTCACACTGTGGCAAGCATTACTGCACTGAGTGATGTGGCAACAGCTGTTGGTGCAGTAAGATGAAGTAGTCTTAAACGTAGATATTCTTTGGATGATGTAGAGGGACTAAATGTAGGCAAACAGTTGGAATTAAATCGCAGACTGTGGTTCCTGAGTTCACTTCCTGCCTTAACTTCAAAACTTGGTCATCCCAGTTTGTCTGTGTCTTTCATAAAAGATGGACATACACGTTACGATCTAAATGGCGGATTTGCAAAATGATTACCTTGTAGACGTGCACTGTACGGAATAACACAGCAGCTATTATTGCGTTTGGTTATGACTGCTTGTTTACAAACACCCCTAATTCTAATCCATATTCTAAGGCTTCATTTTTTAAACATACTGATCGTCACACCCGTAATGCTGTGTGAACTCGGTGATGTCTCACCAAACCTTTGACCTTTACAGGTGAACTTGACCCTGAGAGAATGGGCTCAGGAATCCAGTACGGTGACGCGTCGATACGTCGACTCAACCGACTACAGACGAGTCAGAAACGACCCGAGTGTGCATGCTGAATGACAGTGGCGTCACCTGGTGGACAATTCAGGTGACTGCTAGCTGGCGTCGCGCTGACGTGGCTGGCATGGGTGGTGGCGCTTTCACTCTTGTGTATGTAGACGGAGGCCGGCATCACGCGTGAGACTCGGCTGTCAAAGCGTTTGACACCAACGTATCCAAGATTGTCACGTGCGTGTCACTGTTGTGTGATTTCTGACCCATGCATGAAACTGTTGTCACGGCGATGTAACCAGGACCATCATGACACTGTCCAGAACAGTCATGTACATGGGGCTTTGTTTTGTAGTGACGCTGTCACGCCTGGTGACACAGTCACGTGTCACTAATGAGACATCCTCAGGTTGGTTCACACAATGTCCAAGGTGGTCTCTATTGAGGCCACCCGTCCAGTCTTACCAGGGTGTATGACAACTAGACTGAACTTGACATAACATGGTTACAAATTGTCCTAGACAAACTACAAACCTTGTTTGTGTAGAAATTTGATCTTCTTCGTCGGTTTGTTTTTAATTTTTATTCCTTGCATTGTCGTGTCACATGACCAGCATCATGTGACACAAGTAGGAAAGTAACAGGTGGGAGCTGCAGCCTCCAGGTGAACGTCTCGTTTCAAGGCAATAAGAGGGAAATATTCTTGTGAGATAAATAATGACCAATAAAACTGCCTAAGTTACAAAAAACAAGCTTATAAACGATATAGCACCTATAAAATGTTCAGTCGGTTACATTAGCATTATGTAATTTGTTACATTGCGTAATTCATTACACTGTCGCTTAGTGTAATTTGTTACACTCTAATCGGTTGCACTATGAGCTGTAAACAATATAAGTTGAGTGATCGGGATGTTACGATTGTATCCAACTGTGATGGTGATGTTGTGTAGCATATTTGTACATTACCCAGGAGATACACTTGCTATGCTGTGCACTCATTGTAAAGACCAGATCTGCTGTTCTCTTCATCCACTCCCTGCAACGACCACACTTACACTTTCATTAAAATGACCACCCTTTTCTGAGATGTTAGTGAAAAAGATTGCTGTAAAGCTGACAAGTGCAGAAGGCCCTAGTTAGGCCTAGTACAATCATCCTGTGATTATAGAGCTTGGCAATGACAACTAACTAAGTGTGATGTAATTCCCGGGTTCTGTGAGTTGGTTGTCATCCTCAATGCTGGCTTGAAATATCATATGGTGTTCTCATTTATAGAAATAGTACTGAAAGTGAAACTGAAATTGTTCTACACGACTCAGTTCTCATGTCATTTAGCCTATGTTGTGTGGGTGAGACGTGCTTCTGAGTTGACAGTATAGTCCTATGTTGACTAAATGTATGCAGCTACAGTCAAGCACACAACTCATCATTATCGGGAATGAAACTTGTAGTGCACTGTAGCACTTGTAGGACACTGTAGCACTTGTAGTGAACTGTAGTAAAGCCTGGCCGTTGTGTATAATCTGAATAGTCACGTCTGGCTCATTGATTGGTCACTGAACTCAACTGTTTGCTTTGTTTAGTCGGTATAAATAGTAGATCCCAGATTGCTTGGTACGAACATAACCCTGCACCTGGTTGGTGACTCTGATTTCCTGCCATCACCCACAGACATAAAATCTCATACAAAGTAAAGCCAAGTGGATTAGAAATACGAGTAGCTTGCGTGGATGGTTGCTTCTTCTAGGTAAATGCAAACGGAACACATTGTGCGTGTGCATATGAATGTGATTACCTGGGCAGGTGTTTGCCCTAGGTGTGAAGTGAACTGATTGCAGGTATTCCACATATTGTAAGCTGAAATGTCCATGTGATTGGCCAGCGGGCAGTTGTTAGTCTATAAATAGCAGTAGTGCTGGACCAGGCATGAACGTGATTTAGTAGTTGTTGTAACTGTTGTACATAGGAATGCGCTACACATGGTTCTTGTATTTATTATTTTATTAGGCTAGTGGATGGAATGGATTACTGTGCATTGTCATATCAAGTAAAATGTTCATAGGGCGACTGTTTGAGAAGGTGAATATGCAAAGATATCATTAACAAAATAATAAGGATCTAACGTACCTGTAAGACTACACTATGGCATCATACATAAACCTGTACAGATAATTCTTTAGCATATGCATTTATTTGGTATGACAGGTTGTTTGCATTTTCTCAATGTTGACAGAACGATAAGTATTCTTTGTTTGAGAGTTCTGTTCAGTATTTGATAGACAGTAACCTCTAATTTGTTAGTGAACAATGCATTCTGCAAGATGATTTATCTCATATTTTCAACAGTAAGCATGTGACATCAGGCAGTACTGGTTTGATCATTGTAGTTTTTAATGTGTGGCAATGAAACAAGATATCCCATATATATATATATATATATATATATATATATATAAACTTAATTGATGTGCATAGGCTGATCATGTCACATAGCTATGTGTGAAAATATCACATTCGCATTCCAGTGTATAGAACTGTCCTCTCAAAGCACCACGTTTTGTTTTCAATTATTTGCTCTGTTGTCTTATGCCAGAATGTTATGTTCATTTGTACATCGGCTTACAGTGTACACGGCTTACAGTGTACACTCCATGCAGATGAACACTGCCTGGACGTTGTGCTTTCCTTGATGCAAGTACACATGTACTTATCACTTGTATTTTGTGTAAAATTAACATCACATTGCATGCTGACGGCAACTCGCTGTTATCAGGCACAACCAAGCTTCAAGTCCCATCTGCTAAGAAAGCTTGGAGTAACGCATTCAGCTTGAGTAACAGGTCCATAAAGGAGTAACGCGTCAAGCTTTCAGCACTCTGTAAATGTACGCATGAGTAATGGGGTAATGGCTGGGACTGGAATATATTGAGTTATAACAAGGCTAAGACGTGAAACTGCATGTTGTAAACCTACCACTTTTTTATTTCTGTATTTTTACTTGAAATTCTGTAAAAAGTTGTATTTATCTGATAAATAAACTCTTTGATAACTTCTTGCATTCTTATAAAAGCTGTAAGCACATTTTGTGTACCGGGTAAAGTAAATTCACATTCTCAGCACTCGCATTTTGATAAAAGGTCAGAACTGGTTTATCTGGAGTCAAATTGGACAAATAGTACTCCTTTAAAATGGCCATTGTTTTGGTATAATATACATTAAAAAATGCAGGTCAGTGTTGATTTTTTTCTCACCTCAGATTGTTCAAATGTGGTTTGAAAATGTTTTCTTTTTTTAAGGCGATGTTTTTAATTACAAATTGTTATTTAATCATGCCGCATATATTACATTTAAAAACTAGTGTGGAAGTTGCTAAAAGATCTGATTGTTTTCTTGTGCATGTATGCAATGGTTTGCTGAGCAACTGTAAGATATATGTGAACATTGCTTTGTTGCACAATCAAAAAGGAAACTATAATCAACTCAGTGTAATTGTAATAAAAGTTTACAGTGTCATTAAACAAACTTTTGCATTTGTGTACATATTTTAACTAATTATGTTTTGTTCAGCTGCATGCTACACTATAGAACACATTGAACTCATGATTCACAAGAACATAACCAGGTATAAAAACAAAACAGTTTTATTTGCACAGTTGTATATGTATACATGATATGTTTCTATGCCAAAATTTGCATAAACATTACCAGTCAACAGCAGTGCAGGTATAGAAAATGGTCAAGTCAGAAACACTATATAAAACATTTTTTACAAATATGGTAAACAAATACACAAAATAAAAACCATGTAGTTCAGTAAAATAGAAAACATCACGTTCAGCAAAGTTGTTTCATACCATGACTTCTGCACGATTCTGTTGTTTGGAATCACTATCAGTAATAACTGGTCGAACCAGTTGCATAGTTGCAAATTAATAGCATTCAGCAACGAATCGCTGTGTATAACATGGATACAAAATTGCAGTGGCACAAATGAGTACAATGTCCAACAACCTAGGAAATAATGTGGACAAATAGCAAGATTTCAGACAAGACTAGTTTGGCTTATGTTTCGAGTGTCACTTCTGCACAGACAGACAAACACCACACATTCCTGCACAGCACCTGACACACAGTGGAACAATGTAACATGAGTATATAATACTATCAAGTATCAACAAAATTATATATGCAGTACAAAAGGTTACATTAAAATACCCATATTTATGTGAAAATTTTCACTTAGCAGTTGCACTGCTCATTTTGCAAGCGGTGATCAGCAACAATCACCAGTCGATCCAGAAGTTCTGAACGGATCGGGCCGTATGTTGTCGAGACATGATGTTGCGTTCGTATTCCGTGTTGCAGTAGCGCGGATAGTGGCTCTGATATTCCGTCTCCCACTTCGAGGTGGCCTTGTTCATTTTCTGATCGAACTCGCTCATCATAGATTGCTGTGATTTTGGGCGATCTGATGTCGTCCGTGACTGCTTCTGTTTAATCGCCTTTACTAATTCTCGACGTTTGAGAGCCTGTATTGCCGTTGGGTGGAGCTGAATTTAAGCAAAAACATTATTATTATGATAAACAAAACAAAAATGCAATGGTGTATACAACGTTCTACTGTGATATATCTGACATTCTCTGTCAAAATGCTGCAAATGAAATTAGCAAGAAATAAATGTGTCGATCCATGGACAGATGGTGGGCAGTTATATCAAATAATCTAACTATCACTTGTCCCTAGATATGGCAGGAAAACCACCAGTTCCAGAATATGGTGGTGAACACCTGCCCCCAGTGAAATGGAGATGGTCGCTAAAATTGAGAAGAAACTTTGGACTAGGTAGGAGGATAAACAATTACTCAATTATTTGGAAAAATTAAACTGAATATGACAATTGTTAAACATATACAGTGCACTGCATTTTATGCAGCCACTAAAATTAATGCCAAATTGTTATCGACTGTTTCCCATAACAAATAAAGCCTCAGAATACATCATTGTATAACACCAAATACATATTTTCCATTGTCAAAGTATCAGTAAAAGGCCAACATGGGTAATCCGATCCATGAACATAAACTTACATCAGTAGCAGCAAGAACATTGTGCGTCTTCTTTGTTCCGATTTCTCTCTCGCGACACTGGCTGCCGTACGTCACAAATGGTGGCTTCTTTGTGACGGACACTGAGGCTGGAGGTCGCACTGCTCTGTTGCCGTTGACATTGGCACTTGGACAAGGAGGGCTGCGATAGACACGTCTGTCTGCACTCTCTGGCGACGACGACGAATGGGCCACGTGTCTGTGCTTTGTCCTCCAACGATCTGGCTTCTTGTCTCTGTTATCCGAGTGTCCGTCGATGCTGCAGGGCGACTTGTAGTGGTGACCTCTGTGTTTGTTGCTTCTCACCCACACCTCAGGACACTCTGAAACACAAGTCAGGCACCATGGGTACAGGGTAGATAGGTTAATATGAATACTGGTATATGTATTATTTATATGCTAGGGTCAGTAGGGTGTCTCTTCTTCACGTATCCCACGAAATCAAGAAACACCACCATATATACTAATATCGGTCTTCTTGTTTTCGAAGGTGACACCCATTTCCAGTTGTGTTATTTTATTGCCAGTTTCCACATTCTCCATTGTTTACTCCGTGGTCACGTGTTCCCATTTGGCACTTGTACTGCATGAGCAGACTTGACCACAGTGACAGCAGATGAATGTTGTGACGTCGATCCTTTCTACTTTCTGCATGACTGGCTGCTCTTGTTGCTTCAGCATTGATAGCTGCTTGTCGAATGATCACACGTCACATGCTGCAATTATGAGCTGCCTCTTCCCAAGTTGTTTAATCAATGCTGATTGCATGAGATATAATTATTATATAATCAAAAAGGAATAGCTAATGAACTTGGTGACAAAAGTCAACCAAGAGCCACATATAGAAAAAATTAAAAAAAAAAAAAAACAATTTCCTAAAGCCAAGGAAGTGCTAAATACAATTTTGATATGCTTTATTCCATGGCAGACTTGTTCATTTGAACACCACTCCAACTTATGTTGGAAGCTTTCAGCCATGCTGCAACTAATGCACATAGAGTATACATATACATAGGTCTGTTAATTCTTGTATTCTACTTTACTAGGCAGTGAAACATGTATCCAAAATAGCATGTAATGGAAAAGTTAGACAAACTGCATGTATAACAAATTGTGTTTAAAGAAAATTAACTACCCAGGGTAATGGTGTAACTGCATATACAATTAACCATAAGTGGACGCAATCAGATATCCACAAAGGATTTGCCAATTATCCGACAGATGTACGTATTTTTATACTTAATACATATAAGGGTATAATCTTGTTCAATGTACAGAATATTTCTTCATAATTTCCATCTTACCACGTGACTTATTATTAAGTAGTTATTTACTTGAGTGCATACCTGATGAACTAGATTCAAAACTGGCTGATGGATGCACGGTTTTGCGGCCCTTCATCTTTGTCCAGTCTGGAGTCTGCACACCCTGGTCTCTGAGGACAGCCACACCATCCATGAATGTCGGGGTATGCCGGCCGTTCATCTGAGCAGGGTTGTGTCGTGGAGGCTTGGAGGGGCGTGGAACGCTCTCTCCAGAGCAGCGACCACGTGACTGACTCCGGGACGGGCTTCTCTCTTGACGCCCTCGTCGCTCTTTGCTCCTACCACGCCTCTCAGGGCTGGAGTAGTCCATCTCCTCCTCCTCCTGTTGTTGCTGTTGCTGCTGTTGCAGCAGCCTCTTCTGGTACGACCGGTTGAACTTCTCGTGTTTGTACTTATGCGGCGGCACCGACATGGGTCGTTGCTGCTCGCTGCTGCGGTCGGATGAGTCCGTCTCCAGGTCGGACGGATCCCACATGAACGGACTCGTCGTGTGGTTCTGCTCCATCTCGCGTTTCTGCAGGCGGAACTCGAGGTTCTCGTCGTAGAGCCGACCGGCCCGCACAAACACCTTCGGCTTGTACGAGCGCGTGTATTCGGTCGATGTCGGCACCACCATCGCGACCGGTCGTGTGCAACCGGCTTACGACGTCCAGGTGTTAAGCTCCAATTCCTGAGCTACCTCGACGCAATGGCGGTCTGCAGGTTCAAACAAGCCGGTGTCCAGCGCGCGAGTCGATTGCTATTGCTGTGTTTACTGAAGCGAGATAAAAAGGCAGCGGGGATTCCCTCGCCAGCTGTCAGACATGGAACCCGGATTTGCAGACAAACCGTATTGCATACATAGAACCTGTGCAAGTTCACGGATTTTGCGCCAATTTAACCCCACGTCATTCGCCCGATTCAATGCACGTTTAGTTATCAATACTACACAAAACTGGACTGCCAAAACGTGGTCATTATTAGCAGATAACACGCCTCAGAAACTGATTCACAACGCTTGAAATGATTTCTCTTGTTGACGCCGCCTCGTTTTGATGCCTATGACGTCATGTCCGGCAGATGGCGAGATGCTGGTGGGAATCCCCCTTACTAGTCAGCATCACTGCGATGCTATGACGTTGCTAGGTAACCCCGCTTTGACATTTTTCGGTTATAATGGATACCCAGTTGACCGATGGCGATGTAGATTTAACCCCATTAGCAAGAGATAACTTGTTTACTGGTTAGATGTGTTTACCAAAATAAAATGTGTTAACTGGTTATCCAATACTAAGTTTATGGCGGACATTTCGACACATGCGGAAAGTTATGATTTGGTTCGTCACCATTTACTGACTTGCAACTGGTTAATATTTTTTTATTTAATAATCAATACGTACCAGTCGTCCATTTAATGAGTGCACACATTTGAAAAAATATGAAACATTTGATTTTAATAATTATATGTTGTAACCCATTTGTGTCACTAAGAAAAGCTTCAAGCTACCGTATAATTTCCCCAAGCTATAAATTGGATTCGGGTGGAGTGACATTTCAGTCAGGGCTTTATGCAGGATAAAAACTGTTGGTGGACACATGGATGTTTACTCATATACATATAAGCCAGGTGAGATATGCTTTATTACCTAAAAATAACTACAAACACGTACGTGTGACACACATTTTCAAGGCATAATTGACAACATTTATGATTTTTGAAGACCTTTTTTATTCCTTCACTTTGTTTCCCATCCACCACCCGTCCAATGATATTCCTACCCGTCCACAACATGTTTTACCTGTCCAAATGATGGGTGGACGGGTCTCTGCATTAGCTTTGTTATATTATAGGACAGCATTCTACAGCTGAACTACTGTGCCCATTTAGTTCCTAATAATACTATGACTGTTTCCACATGTACATAGAGACAACATGGGTTATTTTAGCCAGGTGAAGGAAGACCTGTGTACTTGGAGTAGCATCTGCACAAGGACAAGTGGATTGGGAAGATTTTGTGCATGCCACGAACATCACACAAGCAACTGAGAGTGAGACAAAAGTACTCTACACCAACGTGAATTAAATAAATTCATAAGAATTTAATATGTTTTTTATTGAACATATGCCTTAGTCAATGCTATTTCTGACACTCAATGCCACCAAAAAACTTATATATTCCAATTTTATTGTTGCAGATAAATATCTATATCTGAAGTGTTAATTAAATTGTGAGAAATTAACCCTTTATGAATCCATACAAATGGCAATTATAAATTAGAAACAGCCCTTGGTCATGATAAAATAAACATAGTCACATGGATATGAACCCTCCAACATCAACCTTATGTACATGGCACAACCATAGCAATAGGGTATACGGCACACAACATGCAGGCTTAAAATACCAATGTATCAAGACATTGTAACTTTATATTTCCATCTGTCCTAGACAATGGCACAGCTGATCTGGCCGTTTTAAAACTTCAGATAAAAAAAACCATCATGAGTATGCAAACTATGCATGTACAGCTGTACAGCTGTACTACCACAAGCTAATATTTTCTACACAAGCTTACTTCAGATTTTAATTTGTCCATGACAATATGAATGCGGTTTTCACACACCAAATGTGACGTGGTTCTCCATGTGTTCAGTTATCTTCATCACTGCACATTAAAGCTCACAAATGGTTCATTTGACTAGGAAACCAGCCTCATCAGCTGATTTCATCAACAGCAAAACCAACCAAACTTCTGTAACTTTGCAAGTATGAAACACTCCTTTGAAATGGGTAGCAATAATATTCATTTTTTTTACAAGCAGACTGGCTACACAGTGAATCTGATTAAATGTGACAATGATAATAATGTGACACGGGCATTTTCTGTGAGCTGTGACGAGTTCCTCAACAAAAGCAAGATCAGAGGCGATCACATGACTAAACTCCTCCCAATTGTGATCACATGACGATCACATCAACAACTTGCGATCGCAAGAATCCCCTAGTTGTTGCTGAGATGAGATCACGAGAAGTGTGCTGCGTCTTTCTCCCAGAGTTCCTTCAGTTCCGCGTGGATGCCACAACTTTGAGGGAAGCGTGTCACAAACGACTGGATCAACCCTTCGGGGGAACTCTCAAAACTCACCAAGTCAATGTCATCATCTGAAAGAATGACAGAGTTTCAGCCTGCATCGGTGCACTAACGTACATGACCTTCTAAGCCAACCGCATGCAGTGCTAATCTGCATACAACCAAAAATAGCCATATAGGTCATATCCCATAATTTTTTGGATTTGGGCAAAAACTGCATATCTTGCAATCTCATGTATCAATGTCCAATTTACTTTTCTCTACTAATAATCCAAAACTAATAAAATACAAACTTTCCTAATAGCTCAATTAAAAAATTTACCTAATCTTCTCCAAGTATTAGTTTAAAAATTATGTGTAATTTGTACCAATACGTAAAAAACAACTGAATGATTTTTAACATAAAGAATTTCACTGAAATTCTTGTTATTTGCGGAAATAAAAACGACACAAAACTATACAACACAATTGTGCTACTTAATCCCTATGACGTGTTCTAATGAAATGAGTTGTATGTCCAAAAAATATCTCACACACAGCCAAAGTTATTGGACGCTGAACATGCCTGGGGTAGAAAGTTTCAAATGGAGAAAAACACATTTGAAGTTCGCGGTCACGTAAGCACATGGTTGAGTACATTGTCGATCCAAAATCGGCCGCTTTGCTTCTATTACTCCGTTTGATGCTTTTGAAATAAACTCTCAAGGCATGTTCGCTGTCGAAGATAGAAGATATATCATGCTAACTGTTTACTGGAATTATTACAACATAATCCGAGTATTTAGCAATGTTTTGTAGCAGCGACCCGATCGATTCCACGTTGTTTAAGGCTAGCGAGTGCGCACTGCACCTGCGCGCACATCTCTAAGCCAATCAGGGGCCCGCTATCAGCTTCTCAAGGCATCTACCAGTAGTGACGTTTGTTTACAGATAGGCCTCTCGCATTATGCACTGCTATTGGCTTAAATTAACGTTAGTGAGGATTTCTACTACAGGAATCCGAAAGAGGGCGTCCAATGCTTTCCTGTAGTACCAAATATGTCCGCAATGCGTTGAGGGAAACTCCGAAGAATGCAACACGAACAACTGCGATTTATCAGTTCTGTTTTACGAAATTCATGCGTGAAATGTTACGTAGTGTGTCTAAAAAGGCTATAAAATGTATTGTTGCATTTTTATACGTTGTTTTCTCGAAATCAACTTTGCTGACATACGTCTCATTTCGTTAGAACACGTCACTCCTATTTAACTATGTCAGATCACATATCACAGTCAACATGATAACAGCTGGTAACCTTGTGTTATAATTACATATTTACTACACTAAACTAAACACATTCCAACATAAATTATTAATTACGGTGAACCATTTTTATGAATGCTGTATATTTGTGAACATTAAAAAAATATGTTCATGGTCTTTAATATAACTTTAGTGTAAATTCTCACTTAGCTGTGTCTGATCTTATACAACAGTCAAAAGTATCAGATACCAGTTAGTAAACTTGTGTAATGATTACAAATTTATTACACTTATTAACGAGTTACTACGTATTAACTACGGTGAACCGTTTTTATTAATATTATAAATTTGTGAACACATCTTTGTTTTTGTATTGTCTTTAAGTATAACTATTTATTACTAAGGATGGTGACCAAAAAAACCAGAGCAACGCAGAAGAGTGGTTGATGTACCTTTGATGACAGTGTGACACTGGACAAACATCTTGCGTGGTTGCTTCCTCTTGAGGACAATGTCTCTCAGAGACAACATGTTCTCCGACACGTTGGTATAGCGGTCGTACAGCTGTTTGCCACTCTTGTAGTCTGCTGTTGACTTGTACACCTACAACACACAAGATACAGATAGGACACGGTAGTGTAGTGGTTAGCACATCCACCAATACAACAAGGTTGGTTTGGTCGTAAGGTGGTGAAATGGCTGACTATTTGAATGAGATCTTCATAAGAGCATTGCACTAGACCAGGTAGACCAACTTTCAATACAAAAACTACAATCTGCTGTTATAATATAATTTTCTATTTCTAATCATTCGCATAAAGTGTGTCCATCCAGTGTTGTCAAAAGGTTACCTAGGAACTATACAGGAAAGTGCAGGAAAATTCTAAGAATATAAACGGTACACTTAAACAAAATACAGGAATATTTATTGTGGCACCATATACCAATTTGATTTGTGCTATCACGTCTTCCTCTACTCGTCTATACGTGGGCCTACAAAGAATTCTTCCTGTATTGTAACATTATCTTCCTTTATACAATGCATTCCAGTGTAACAATGCACTGTAGTAATGTAAAAGCAAAAACTTAAGTTCTTAGACAGTGCAGTATCCAGTCCTAAGGATTGCTGCAGCCCTGTTCAAACAAACACTACCTGGTATATGAATATCTCAGAAACAATTTATTTGACCTGTACATGGAATAATACGAATGTAAGTTAAGATCAGGGAGACCCATCTGTTGGAATCATTCAGTCACGCTGCAATTATTAGGCAAATAATATTCATCCAATGACCATAATTATCCACCACTGTCTATAGCCAGGTTCAATAGCAAAATCTTCTACACTGCAGCACATGTTTCAAATCTGGCTTCTCTCAACTGAGAGTCCAATGCTCTATCCACCGAGCCACAGCATCCTACCACACCCCAATCACCTGCAGCTTCCTGAGGAAGTCCCCAATGGCCGTCTTGCCGACAGAGTTGATCTTGCTGCGGTCAAGAGAGACGAGGAGGTCCGGCTCCCCGTCTTCTCCCATGGTCCTGTCGACGGAGACGAGGCCTTCCCCAGCCTCCAGCAGCACATGCAGGATCCCATAGCGGGCCTGCATGTGGGCCTGCAACATGGGACAACATAGTGACAATGTGGGTGACAATGTGGGTGTCAACATGGGTGACAATGTGGGTGACAATATGGTTGACGACATGGGTGACAATATGGTTGACGACATGGGTGACAATATGTTTGACGACATGGGTGACAATATGTTTGACGACATGGGTGACAATGTGGTTGACAATATAGGTGACAATGTGGGTGACAATATGGTGACAATGGGTGACAATATGGGCGACAACAATAGGCTGTCTCAAAATTACTTTCTTCATGGGAGGCAGTCAGGAATTATGTCCAACTAAGTGCCACTGCGCTCCACTGTGCCACTGTACTCCATTGTGCCACTGCATCTTGCAAGATAGTTAGGGATGTCATCGAAAATACTCTTTATAGATATGAACCTGCAGCATGTCTGCAACACAACACTAACTAGTCAGTGATGCTTCATGATATGTGTAACCTAAAATAAAATAACTATACAGCAACTAAAATAACTGTGTGACACAAGAGGTTTGTCTGATTGTCTTCCCCAGGGAGATGAACGAGACAACTGCAGTCAGTGTCAGACTACCACACCTGCATCCAGCTGGACGTGTCTGGCGCGTAGAACTCCAGCGCCAGCAACCCCGCACGCACCATGTTCAACCAGTTCACATAGATGACATCGTCAGCCTCACTGCCCTCGTGACCAAAGATACTGCAACACACACACTGGATACAATAACACATATACCTGATACTATAACACACATACTGGATACTATAACACACATACCTGATACTACAACACACATACTGGATACTATAACACACATACTGGATACTATAACACACATACCTGATACTATAACACAACATACACATTTGATACTGTCTCTCTCTCACACATGCACGCACGCACATGCATGCTCGTGCACACATTCATATTTTATAGCATGACACAGACAGTTTCAATACTATTACTGTACATAAACACACTAGACACTACAAAATGAATACATTGGATAAATCAAGTGCAGAATCTCCAACACAAAAACACTGAATACCTATTTAATACTACCACATACATATTCATTGGGTATGTTATGGTAAACGCAACCATTCACACAGTGAATTACACACCATTTAGTGGTACACATACAGAATGTATGATATGATAAACAAGCTACCAAAACACTGTTAGACCCTTAGCTTCATTACCCTACCCTCCACCACACACCACATCATCCCACCACACCATCCCACCACATCATTCCACCACATCATCCCACCACATCATTCCACCACATCATACCACAACATCATCTCACCACATCATCCCACCACATCATCCCACCACATCATCCCACCACATCATTCCACCACATCATCCCACCACATCATCCCACCACATCATCCCACCACATCATCCCACCACATCATCCCACCACATCATCCCACCACATCATCCCACCACATCATCCCACCACATCATCCCACCACATCATCCCACCACATCATCCCACCACATCATCCACCACATCATTCCACCACATCATTCCACCACATCATCCACACATCATTCCACCACATCATCCACCACATCATCCCACCACATCATCCCCCCCACCACATCACCCCACCACATCATTCCACCACATCATCCCACCACATCACCCCACCACACCATCCCACCACACCATCCCACCACATCATTCCACCACATCATTCCACCACATCACCCCACCACACCATTCCACCACATCATCCCACCACACCATCCCACCACACATCCCACCACATCATCCCACCACACCATCCCACCACATCATCCCACCACATCATCCCACCACATCATTCCACCACATCATTCCACCACATCACCCCACCACATCATTCCACCACATCATCCCACCACATCATCCCACCACACCATCCCACCACATCATCCCACCACATCATTCCACCACATCACCCCACCACATCATCCCACCACACCATTCCACCACATCATCCCACCACACCATCCCACCACACCATCCCACCACATCATCCCACCACATCATCCACCACATCATCATCCCACCACATCATCCACCACACATCCACCACACATCCACCATCATCCCACCACATCATCCCACCACATCCATCCCACCACATCATCCCACCACATCATCCCACCACATCATCCACCACATCATCCCACCACATCATCCCACCACACCATCCCACCACATCATCCCACCACATCATCCCACCACATCATCCCACCACATCATCCCACCACATCATCCCACCACATCATCCCACCACATCATCCCACCACATCATCCCACCACATCATCCCACCACATCATCCCACCACATCATCCCACCACATCATCCCACCACACCATCCCACCACATCATCCCACCACATCATCCCACCACATCATCCACCACATCATCCCACCACATCACCCACCACATCATCCCACCACATCATTCCACCACATCATCCCACCACACCATCCCACCACATCATCCACCACATCATCCCACACATCATCCCACCACATCATCCCACCACATCATCAGCCCACCTGAGAACCTCAGCTGATAGACACAGGTAGATGCCGACACACTCAGCGCGACATTCCTCATAGGATGAGCTGATCACCTGGAACTTGGTGTCCCACGTCTCGTTGGGCTCGTACCACGAGCTGATCTACAACAACATCACTTTTATGATACTTATTGTCTCATTCACCCGGTACCATGAGAAGGTTCAAAACACGTTCACTCTAGTGATGTTGCATCTAAATACTGGTCTCATTTCATGAGCTCATCTAAGACAACATCACTCTTATCACTGGGCTCATACCATGAACTGACCAAAAACAACATATCGTACTTGACCTCTCATTAGGCTCATATCACAATATAAAACAACACACAACTCTCAAAATCACTCAGTTCATACCGCATCAGTTTGCACTAGTGTTGCACAATGCATGTTCAAATTAAAAAATCCAAACTTAACTATAACTATCAACTTCACAAAGCAAGTCCATATTATCAGTGTGACGATGCTTGCTGGTTTGTTCTTAACCAACACCACCACCAAAGAGCAAGTCTCTAATGAGACTGATGCAGATGCCTCACCTTTTCCCCAGTCTCTGTGTGTTTCACGTTATGGTGGTCGAAGTTGAATGAGCCATCAGCTTGCTGAAACACAAGAGAACAACAATCTACATTGACATGTTGAATGAGCCATCAGCTTGCTGAAACACAAGAGAACAACCAATCTACATTGACAGGTTGAATGAGCCATCAGCTTGCTGAAACACAAGAGAACAACCAATCTCATTGACAGTTGAATGGCCATCAGCTTGCTGAAACACAAGAGAACAACCAATCTACATTGACATGTTGAATGAGCCATCAGCTTGCTGAAACACAAGAGAACAACCAATCTACATTGACATGTTGAATGAGCCATCAGCTTGCTGAAACACAAGAGAACAACCAATCTACATTGACATGTTGAATGAGCCATCAGCTTGCTGAAACACAAGAGAACAACCAATCTACATTGACAAGTTGAATGAGCCATCAGCTAGCTGAAACACAAGAGAACAACCAATCTACATTGGAAAGGTTGAATGAGCCATCAGCTAGCTGAAACACAAGAGAACAACCAATCTACATTGGCAGGTTGAATGAGCCATCAGCTTGCTGAAACACAAGAGAACAACCAATCTACATTGACATGTTGAATGAGCCATCAGCTAGCTGAAACACAAGAGAACAACCAATCTACATTGGCAGGTTGAATGAGCCATCAGCTAGCTGAAACACAAGAGAACAACCAATCTACATTGACAAGTTGAATGGCCATCAGCTTGCTGAAACACAAGAGAACAACCAATCTACATTGACATGTTGAATGAGCCATAAGCTTGCTGGAACACAAGAGAACAACCAATCTACATTGACATGTTGAATGAGCCATCAGCTTGCTGAAACACAAGAGAACAACCAATCTACATTGGCAGGTTGAATGAGCCATCAGCTTGCTGAAACACAAGAGAACAACCAATCTACATTGGCAGGTTGAATGAGCCATCAGCTTGCTGAAACACAAGAGAACAACCAATCTACATTGGCAGGTTGAATGAGCCATCAGCTAGCTGAAACACAAGAGAACAACCAATCTACATTGGCAGGTTGAATGAGCCATCAGCTTGCTGAAACACAAGAGAACAACCAATCTACATTGACATGTTGAATGAGCCATAAGCTTGCTAGAACACAAGAGAACAACCAATCTACATTGACATGTTGAATGAGCCATCAGCTTGCTGAAACACAAGAGAACAACCAATCTACATTGGCAGGTTGAATGAGCCATCAGCTTGCTGAAACACAAGAGAACAACCAATCTACATTGACAAGTTGAATGAGCCATCAGCTTGCTGAAACACAAGAGAACAACCAATCTACATTGACAAGTTGAATGAGCCATCAGCTAGCTGAAACACAAGAGAACAACCAATCTACATTGGCAGGTTGAATGAGCCATCAGCTTGCTGAAACACAAGAGAACAACCAATCTACATTGACAAGTTGAATGAGCTATCAGCTAGCTGAAACACAAGAGAACAACCAATCTACATTGGCAGGTTGAATGAGCCATCAGCTAGCTGAAACACAAGAGAACAACCAATCTACATTGACAAGTTGAATGAGCCATCAGCTAGCTGAAACACAAGAGAACAACCAATCTACATTGGCAGGTTGAATGAGCCATCAGCTTGCTGAAACACAAGAGAACAACCAATCTACATTGACAAGTTGAATGAGCCATCAGCTAGCTGAAACACAAGAGAACAACCAATCTACATTGGCAGGTTGAATGAGCCATCAGCTTGCTGAAACACAAGAGAACAACCAATCTACATTGACAAGTTGAATGAGCCATCAGCTAGCTGAAACACAAGAGAACAACCAATCTACATTGGCAGGTTGAATGAGCCATCAGCTAGCTGAAACACAAGAGAACAACCAATCTACATTGGCAGGTTGAATGAGCCATCAGCTAGCTGAAACACAAGAGAACAACCAATCTACATTGGCATGTTGAATGAGCCATCAGCTTGCTGAAACACAAGAGAACAACCAATCTACATTGGCAGGTTGAATGAGCCATCAGCTTGCTGAAACACAAGAGAACAACCAATCTACATTGGCAAGTTGAATGAGCCATCAGCTTGCTGAAACACAAGAGAACAACCAATCTACATTGGCAGGTTGAATGAGCCATCAGCTTGCTGAAACACAAGAGAACAACCAATCTACATTGACAAGTTGAATGAGCCATCAGCTTGCTGAAACACAAGAGAACAACCAATCTACATTGGCAGGTTGAATGAGCCATCAGCTTGCTGAAACACAAGAGAACAACCAATCTACATTGGCAGGTTGAATGAGCCATCAGCTTGCTGAAACACAAGAGAACAACCAATCTACATTGGCAGGTTGAATGAGCCATCAGCTAGCTGAAACACAAGAGAACAACCAATCTACATTGGCATGTTGAATGAGCCATCAGCTTGCTGAAACACAAGAGAACAACCAATCTACATTGGCAGGTTGAATGAGCCATCAGCTTGCTGAAACACAAGAGAACAACCAATCTACATTGACAAGTTGAATGAGCCATAAGCTTGCTGAAACACAAGAGAACAACCAATCTACATTGGCAGGTTGAATGAGCCATCAGCTTGCTGAAACACAAGAGAACAACCAATCTACATTGACAGGTTGAATGAGCCATCAGCTTGCTGAAACACAAGAGAACAACCAATCTACATTGGCAGGTTGAATGAGCCATCAGCTTGCTGAAACACAAGAGAACAACCAATCTACATTGACAGGTTGAATGAGCCATCAGCTTGCTGAAACACAAGAGAACAACCAATCTACATTGGCAGGTTGAATGAGCCATCAGCTTGCTGAAACACAAGAGAACAACCAATCTACATTGACAAGTTGAATGAGCCATCAGCTTGCTGAAACACAAGAGAACAACCAATCTACATTGACAAGTTGAATGAGCCATCAGCTTGCTGAAACACAAGAGAACAACCAATCTACATTGACATGTTGAATGAGCCATCAGCTAGCTGAAACACAAGAGAACAACCAATCTACATTGGCAGGTTGAATGAGCCATCAGCTTGCTGAAACACAAGAGAACAACCAATCTACATTGGCAGGTTGAATGAGCCATCAGCTTGCTGAAACACAAGAGAACAACCAATCTACATTGGCATGTTGAATGAGCCATCAGCTTGCTGAAACACAAGAGAACAACCAATCTACATTGACATGTTGAATGAGCCATCAGCTTGCTGAAACACAAGAGAACAACCAATCTACATTGACATGTTGAATGAGCCATCAGCTTGCTGAAACACAAGAGAACAACCAATCTACATTGACATGTTGAATGAGCCATCAGCTTGCTGAAACACAAGAGAACAACCAATCTACATTGACATGTTGAATGAGCCATCAGCTAGCTGAAACACAAGAGAACAACCAATCTACATTGACATGTTGAATGAGCCATCAGCTTGCTGAAACACAAGAGAACAACCAATCTACATTGGCAGGTTGAATGAGCCATCAGCTTGCTGAAACACAAGAGAACAACCAATCTACATTGACAAGTTGAATGAGCCATCAGCTAGCTGAAACACAAGAGAACAACCAATCTACATTGGCAGGTTGAATGAGCCATCAGCTAGCTGAAACACAAGAGAACAACCAATCTACATTGACATGTTGAATGAGCCATCAGCTTGCTGAAACACAAGAGAACAACCAATCTACATTGACATGTTGAATGAGCCATCAGCTTGCTGAAACACAAGAGAACAACCAATCTACATTGGCGTTGAAGGTCTTCTGCAAATCCACCCAGTCCATTAACATATGATGACATGTCAGATTGTCTCTACACACTTATGTGTTGACAAAACCATTTATAATTCTATGTGTATCTATACCATCAACACAGCAAGGTCATGTCATTACTGTGAAATATTGCAAAGGAAATGGTATTAAGTTGGACAATCCACTTGATTCGCTACACAAAATATTGTTATGCACTTATGCTGTCAATTAACTGCTACAATCTAACAATTGTGGCAGAATATTTTAGTATCCATTTTCTATAAACTGTTTTATTTATTTATTATTATTTGCAGTATATTACACTGGTATTTACTGGAATTATCATTTTAGTTTTTATTATCATTAGTATTATGGCTGAAACTGCCAGATTTATGGCACAGAAAATGCTGTACAGTGGAACCCCTCACGAACGACCACCCTCATTTACGACTACCCGCTTTTTACGACCGTTTTTTCATTGACGGAATGTCTACGCTGTATAAACGTTCCCTCACCAACGACCACCCGGCAGACGCGACCAACGACCATGGCAATTTGAATTTTACCCCTGACGAACGACCATCTGATAGGTGGCCAGCACATTTGTTAACCTAAATATCGCAATGAACTCTCATTAAACGCATGACTAACGTGCACAATGCCATAAAAACAATAAATCGCCTGACGACGACCATTAATTTTGGCGATGTTACTTTCTGACCGAATTATGAAAACGACATCTAATAGCCGCTAGACTTTCCTCACATATCTTATATATTTATAAACACACACTATGTTATAAAATTAAATCACTTACATTATTGAAACAAATAAAATTCACGAAACAAACTCGCGCAAGAAATCATGGCGGACATGGTCACCGTAGGTGGCTACGCGTAACTCTGTGATTAAATATCCATATTGTGTATGACTAAAGTATAGAAACTTGTGTATGATTAAAGTTTAGAAACTTAGGCTAAGGTTTAAGTTAGTTTAGGATAAAAATGGAATCCAGATTTAGCGACACCGCGATAAAATATCGAAGTAACGTCACGGTAGGCAATGTCTAATTTAGTTAGCACAATTTAGAGTTGTGAATTTTATTCTTCACAACAATTTAAATGATTTAATTTTATGATCTAGCATATGTATATATAATATGAGTTATTAGATAGGAAGTTTCGCCGCTGTAAGAAGTCGTTTTTATGATTAGATCAGAAAGTAAAAGATCGTTTTGCGGCGCTGGAAATAACAAAAAAATGGCGACCGCGGTGCGATTACCCAAACGCCGTGAGGTGGCAGCACTATTTAGCCCCTCAGACCGAATTTTAAATAAATTAAATGAGAATACTTTATATAAGATATAATTACAAAACGATTCAAAATGAGGATACTGTTTATCAGATATTATTTAGAAAAAAACCGATTCAAAATTAAACTTATACTGAAACGTGTCACACATAAAATAAACAGAATAAATAATGTTGTTGTTGCTAATGTTATCTCATTTGTTTACTTTTTATTTGGTGTATTTTACTACTTAGTGGTTGTAAGCGCCCCCTAGTGTTGATGTTAGTCATTGTAAGCGCCCCCTAGTGTTGAATGTTGCAAACCCCTCATGAGAGACCACCCCTCTTTTAAGACCGCCTCACTCTGATTTGGGGGGCAGTCTTAAATGAGGGGTTCCACTGTATTATTATTATTAGAACAGGAAGACTTCAGTGAACACAGTCACCTATCCTAGAATAATTAATATTTTGGGCGAGGGAGCAATCTTGGCTATACACACTGCCCAATTAAACATCTACAACATAACTCCTGTAGAGGACTGACCTTGACAAAGAGTTTTCCACTTCCGTGCCCAAGTAACTCGTGTAGACCGACTTGAACCTCAAACGAGGGGATCTTCAACTTGGCATACAACACCTGCAGTGTTGACGAAATATAACAATCACTTACAAACTTGCAGTTACTGTATGGAAGTCCAGGACTGCATCACACAAGACGAAAGGGTAAAACCATAACACTTATAGGGCAACTGTTTCACAAGGCTAGAGAAGACATACTTGTTAGGAGATTTCCAAAGACACCAAACCAGGTCTGGTGGTTATCATAATGCATAATTTATTATTATTATTATTACTAACATTAGCTTCAATAGCCAATGTCTTGGTAGACAAAACATATTTAGTTACTATTATTTTCAATAATTTACTAATTTTATTACAACACAAATTCAGATCAATCAGGACATATTCACAACAATCAATGTATAATTGTTGGGTATGTACAAATAAATAAATATTTTGTATAGTATAATTTCAATATTTTATAATACAGCTTCACTCCTATATTAACTTACACAATTATGTAAAAAAAAAAAACGTTACACAAAACGTCAATCATAAACACATACTGGCTATTAACAAGCATAAAAGATTAGAATTATTGTGTGTAGTCATTGTGATGACAGTGACCTTGTCAGCCTCCGAGAGGAATGTGATCTTCGTGTCCTTGTAGCCTGCTGCAAGGACATTCCCAAGAGACACATTCTTGAAGCCTTCAGATTGTCTAATGTCGTCATCTGTCAACATAGACAATGACGCTTCAGCAATGACGGTTCAATGTGCTATTCTGTGTTGGAATTATTTCAAAGATTATCATTAAACATCACAACTGGTAGTGTTTGGTCAGACATGAAAATTAGTTATATATACTGATTAATTATATATGAGTGCGTGATGTGTATATGATTTACAGCAGCCAAGTAGGGAGTCGGTCACTTACAGTTGGGTATGTTGATGCCAGCAGGGATACCGCTACTGCCGAAGGTGAGGACGTCGAGGGAAGTGAAGTCGGGCCGAAGAAACTCGTCCTTCTCATAGGCAGCGGGCCACGGCAGCAGAGGCAGGAAGTGTTCAGCTTGATTCACCAGCTGCTCAAAACGTGCACTCATCTCCTTGTTTACCATGGCGACGAACCCTGTGTATAAATTTATTATAGTTTAAATATAATATAAATTTATCTACACTTTTTTGGTGTAATGATAAGATCAATGATTTATATCCATATCTATTTTAATTGATTTCTAACATCCACAGTCACATCATCACCATGGTGTAGTTGTAGAGCCCTGTGATTGGGTGTAGGCCTCAGGATGTCTGTTTTGTGCTAGATTCAGAGATCACTGGTGAAAAATATCTAAATATCCACCTAAATCCCCAGAAAGTCAGTGTACACCACTGTAGACTTACAGGAATGTAGGTTTTGGTATATGTTTGCATTTCAAGTATTTGATAAGCATACTGTATAATGTATAATTATTGTCGTACCTCAAATTCAGGCTCCATGTAACATACCTTCAAATTCCCCACGCACACC
Organism: Ridgeia piscesae; assembly: GCA_025642075.2. Classification (NCBI taxonomy): domain Eukaryota; kingdom Metazoa; phylum Annelida; class Polychaeta; order Sabellida; family Siboglinidae; genus Ridgeia; species Ridgeia piscesae. The sequence continues at coordinate 890,729 of JAODUO010000020.1, read as the reverse complement.
GAACGGGTCCCTGTAGCTCTCAATGAAGCCAATGTAGCTGTAGACAGATCGTAAGTATGAAGTCAATATTCATAAGTAACCACAGGCAGTGTTTTACTAATACACTACACGGCCCTGGCACAAATGTTTCTGAACCAACTCGGCATGGCCAGCAACCAACAATTAGGAGATATTATTATTAAATTATCATTGTTAAATTAACATTGTGGTAATATAAAATGTTGTTGAACTAAATTCTGCCACACAGATGTCTTTTTCATTCTTACGTCTCAATGATTGGCGACTTGTTCTTTATCCAGTAACGCGAGCCCTCCTTGTGAGCAGTGATCGAACCTTCCGTGAAACATTTCACATATTCGTCCAACATCTGCCCCTCGTTCTCGTTGGCTTTGTATTCCTGTCACACAACATAAAGACAGAACAGGACATGATCAAAATGAACAGATCGTTCTCGTTGGCTTTGTACTCCTGCCACACAGCACAAAGATAGAACAGGACATGATCAAAATGAACAGATTTTTCCTGGTGAATCAGTGGTCAATTTTTAACAGCAGATACACAGTTTGTTGTGGGAAGAAAAAAATTCCCAGCTGCTATTGCTCACACTATTCACCTGACAGTATCAGTTAAAACAACAGAAGTCAGCTGGCAGAATGAGCTAAGATCATATAGAATTATCTACCATTCATTTATAATTGTTCTGTGTACACGTCACCAAATATCGAATTGTGGTAACCGTTCAGAATATCCATATTAATTCCAAATATAAACTAACACAATTTCCATTTACTTAGTTCCCCATAACATCTAACATTGTTACAAGAAATGTCTACAGATGCATTAATATTAAGCCATACTGAAATAACTAGCAATTAGCAAATTGTACTTTTATTTGTTCTACTTTCACATGACAATTTACACCTTGGCCTTAACGCTGTTCCACTTATATGAATCATAAAAACAAAAACCGTTTAACTGCAATATGACACACCACTGTACCGAGAGAACGTATGTCCTCAATGAATGTAAGTAGTATCATATGAAACAAGTTCACTGGGGGACATAAAATGAGGTTAATTTCATGTTTGTTCAACTGGATCTTGGTCTATCACAAACTATTAGATCACAAGCTATTTTGCCAGACACTGATAACACATTCCTGGTTTCTATCAACAGTAAATCACAAACCTTCGCTTTGGCAAGGTTCTCAGCCAAATGTTGCATCAACGGCGAATAATCGCCCCTGGTCACCTTGAAGGTCACTGGCTGCGATGACCCCTTCAAGGTGAACTGGTGAACCCCGAGGTCAGGCAAGTCTCCACTGCCAGAATCTGGTAGAAATATATGGTTGAATGTGATGGACGGGCATGTTCATGCATACATGAATCCAGAATCCAAGTAAATACATTATATTGATCGCATTAAGTATAAAATTAGGAAAAAAAATGTATTCAAAAAAGTACAGAACATGTATTAAGTGTGCATGATTTTGTTTGTTTCTGTAGACATTAAGTTTCTCTCCAGAGAGCGGCACTTCACATAAGTCTCCAGTCCTCAGTTTGTTTACTCCATACAGCTCCCCTCGGGCTAATTTAATGCACATTTTGAATATAAGAGATATATTTGTGAAAGTGTGTCACTCCCATAGATAGTTACTTTACCCATTTGTGGCTAACATCATTTGGTGTTTGTGCGGAATGAAACATTGATGACAGCTCCAAGGGTGGGGGAAACAAATGCCAGAACAAAAATGTTGCATATACCTCAACAAGAGCTGCCAACACTGTTTATAATGGTTATATATGTGAACTTTATTATTATTGTGGCATGACATCTAATAGATCAAATATAACCACATCCAGCTGTCATTTTATGGATTGATGTAGGTTTTTATATGCAACAGGTCACATGATGGACAGGTAAATTGTGGAAACAGGGGGTAATAATGTGTTTTGTGTGTGTGTGTGTGTGTGTGTGTGTGTGGTGTGGTGTGGTGTGGTGTGGTGTGTGCGTGCGTGCGTGCGTGCGTGCGTGCGTGCGTGCGTGTGTGTGTATAGAAGACACAAAAGGCACACAAATGATACATGCAAAGAAGGATGAACAAATTTACCAAGTAAAGAACCTCAATCTGCTTCCGGCATTTTACCACAAAGGGACAACCAGAAGCCACCTTTCATACCCGAATTCTTCACAGCTGCCAGGCAGATCTCATAGGTGACATTCCCATTTTCTTCCGACTTGAACAGCCTTGTGTTATAGGCACTGAGGTTCTGGGGGAAAAGCAGAAAGTCTTAAATTAGTGACATACTCACAAACTGTCACTGCCGATAACTACTTACTTTGGACAGTAAAAATATTAATTAAAATCTTATTATTAGACAAATTCACTCAGATGTATGCCTGAGTACTTGGCCATAGCCTGTGGTGGACTTAGTGTACAGAGTTTATGTGCATTAATTGCAGAATGGCTGAAGATTTTTCTGGTAAATTTAGATGGATATTGCTTGACACAAGAATTTGCCTTTACTTTGTATAATAAGAGGTTAATATTACCAATATTATGTGCTTTTATGTATTTATCATATCTTCAAGAACCCTACATGAGGGGATGGCCAAGATCAGACGGTAAAACATGACAGAGCAAGCAAGAGGACACAGATAACAAACCTTGGCAGTCATAAACTCCTGTGCTGCTTTGGCATCTGCCAAGTTACAGTTGGACGAGAAATAAGTAGTGGTGCCCTGCAAAAACACAATCATATGTCAACATTGCGTGCTCTATGTGTATGACATGCATCATTACCAAGCCTTATAGATACCCAAAGTATATGCGAATAGTTCTAAACCAATTATATTTTCATCAAACATACTGGCAATAACATGGTTTTCCAAGAATAATACATGAAAAAATACAAACGTGGGAATTTCAATTTTTGATAGAAATTGTAATATTTTTATTCAGCATCATTACAGAATGTTTAATAATTTTTACAGAACACTGAATCAGTGGTACGAAACAAGTTCTTATCCATCCATAGTAATTACCAGTTGCCTCTGGGGTTACATATTCCAATTATAAAATGTGCACCTCTTTCCCTAGTCCCAACTGCTTTTCCCTGGGCTCGAGGGAGTACATAGGATCAGCCACATGATTCCACAAGGACTTGATGCCTTCGGGATCAGCCTTGCCTGCTGCACTTGCAGTGATCAATTTATCCAACAGCTCCTGAAATCAAAAGCGAAGCTGAAAGATGATTTTTTCTTTTTACGTACAAATACATTATTGAAATTTGTTGGAAATTTAAAAAAAAACGTATACATATTGTTTGTACTGAGGGAAAATGTAAAATAAAATATTTGTTTATAAACAGACATTTCTTAGCACCACCAGGTGTTTGATTTAATCTGTTTGTAATTGGTGTAGTTACATCTTGGCAGCAGTCTTTGAAATTTACAAATACACAAACTTCAATTCATTATGATGAATTTATACATTCTGAAAAGCTACCAATTGCATGCGTTACAGAAAATTCCAAAATGGTTACCTTTGTGACATTCGGTATAAATTTGGTATCACCAAATGACTTGTAGTTGCCCATGTTACCATACAGGCCAGCTGCATAGATGAGAAAACTCTGTAATTGAAAAATAAAATGCACACAGTGTATTCTGGTTCAAAGGGCGTAGTAGTAGAGCATATGACTGAAACAGCTGAGGCTTTCTTGCTGAAATATGCGCAGTGAATTTATTCATGCTGGATGCGTAGATGACAACAGCAGAGACAAAGATGTTACAATTAGTATTACATCGGACAACACAGATCTCTGAAATATCCAATTCTCAAATATTAAAATATGTGTAAATGAACAGATGTCAGATAGGTAATTGTGGCTATTAAGCCAATTACATGGTCGATTATTACCGAGTTTAACGTCAGAGATTATAAGACATAGGCACATTACCTGGAAGTCATCGTCAGTGAAGTCACATGTCTTTGCCTTCTCCTTCAGGGAGCTGATGCTTTCTGCCGAGAATAACTTCTGCAGGAGGAGGAAGATCCCAGGAGACTCGGGGGAAGTCTAGAGGGAACAACAATGCATAGGAACTTTAGGAAGAGCCCTAGATCTACAAAAACATTGTAGTAATGGAACCTTGCAGTAGTCTTTGGGATGGAACAATAAGCGACCACTGTTACATCAGGCCTTCCAGCTTTGAGATGGAAGGTGCTTTGGTCATAATTAATAAACATTGCTTGTTCTTATTTTATAATACAGCATAGCTTAATATAGCTGTAGTAAAGCACGTTAGGTAATGGTAGTTTGCCTGCCAAACTGCATTCATCTGAAATGGTATGCAATTTAAATAAATGCTGTCTTAGCAAATTGCATAGAACCCACTCAAAATGTAAACTTCACCATCACAAAGACAAGCAATGATGACCACATCTTCCTGTATTTGGTCGAATCTGACCTGTATTCCATAACCAAAACCATGCATGGACCTCATCAAGCAAACTTCATGCTAAATAATTACCGCCTCTGTGAAGCCGAGATATGGTCTGATAAATAAACAAAGATCACACAAACACTTTAACTTATATTTATATCCTTACAGAGTACCAAGTAACATTTAGAGCACCTTACCTGGAAGAGACAGATGAGGGCGCCATACCACGATGCCTGGGACATGTAGTGGGAGTAGAACTTTTCACGCGATGTCAATGCCTTGAAGGCTGCCTGGCATTCAAGCAGACACACCTCCGACGTGTTAGGCAGCACATACTGCCACTTGTCATTCACGACTGGCATGGTCTCTTCAGGGCTCACAAAGCTTGGCTGTGTTTTACCTTTATTGAAGAGTGCTGCCTGAAATGAGAATTTTATAAACACCTGATATTTCCAACATCTGTTTCAACTATGTACTTATTGTTACTGTATGATAACAATGCAAGCCCATAACCAGAAACGGATTAAATATAACATATTTAATTATAAAAGCACCAACAAATAAACATCAGTTTGATCTAGAAAACCACCCATTCCATTCTGAATACACTAAGATAAAAATATATATGTATATATATATACATATGACATGTTCAAGCTCGTTAAATAATTGGATACTGATTCACTGACATCAAATATAGTAGTAATTAGAGCACTGCAATAACAACAAGTGAGAAACATATAAATCGAAACAACAGACATTAGAAGCATTGTTCAAAGTGAACAAGATGAGTTTGTAAAGCAAGTTAAGCAACACACAAAAAATCTCTGATTAAGTTAATATATGTTAATATATTTACTCTTGCGTGCCTAATAAACATCCTGGTGCACCTATTTGTTTAGTTAAAAATGCCACATACACAACTAGATTTTGAAATTTTTACTGGCTGGGCATAATTTTTTTAGGAGAGCAGCTACTCTCTCTCTCTCTCTCTCTCTCTCGCTCTCTCTCTCTCCTCTCTTGCACTAATCCACGATACTATGAAGCAATGTATCACTCACTATGCACCATGTGACTCCCTCTCAAACAGCCAAGTTTGCATAATTTGTAACAACAGTTATTCTGGCAATCGTATATTTTTTGCCACAGTGTTACTATTAGCCTGTCACATTTTTATTGTCTGATTAGGTGAATCAGTCAAAATTATTAGTTCTCAGAATGGTCAATTATACGTTAAAACCACATTACTTCCACATACTCCTAAAAATTCAAACGGGTCACAACAGGTTGGTGTTTTTTTTTTTTGATATGCCACCCTATGTTATTACTCTGCACAAGACAATTATTAATTTTGACCAATTTATATACAATTATTTGGCATACACGAGTAAAACTGGTTAACCCATCATGAATAAGGTTTGGTTGGTTCAGGTGAGTAATGTGTAAAACTGTAATTCAATAATTTCATCACATTAGCTTAATTTAGTTAACTGCACACCAAATTACACTGTAAACCAAAAATAACTTCTGGATTAGTCCAACGCCGTATTCACACCTTTTTACGTGACATATCAGTCACGTACATTCAGTGTGTTGACATGATATATTTTTTGTAACATAAATATTCCTGGAATTATGTTGAATGTAATTATGCAAGGGGAATTTCAACTATTATAACCGTTCGGCATCGTCTCAAATACCTTCTGTGTGTGAATGCAGCGTATGGCTAAAACAGATCTGGAGCCGACTGAGGCGCTAGCGTAAGCCGGGTTGATGAAAACAGTTTTAACTAACAACAAAGAACGCGCAACACTTTTCATCTAGAAAATAAAACTTCCACTAACAACATGGACAAAAACGCTTAGATATGCAAGTGACATTAAACGACTGTTTTTACTTTGTTTGTTTTAATCAGTTTTGCAAGTTTCCTAACTCGACCAGCAAATGCGGAACAGGAAATGGGTTGGTGTATGCCAATCGATTCACCGCCTATATAATATGGGCTAGCCATAATAGTATTTACCATGTAGCAATAAAAGTGCTTTAGTTATAAACCCAACACTATTAATAATTATTTTACCAAATGTAATATCACTTAAATCGTGATTAACACAAGCGAAATAAATCACAATAACACAATAATCACGGACTCGTCATAATAATACCGTATTTTGTAATATTGGAAGAGCATCATTTCCGTGTGACATATAGATACGTATGAAATCCATTGATTGGTTAATTCAGAAACGTCTGACCAATGAAAGCAGTTTTCTCATGGCGACGGTTTTGTGTTCAATATGGCGGTCACGCAAAAGTTAGTTTCTGTTGATTATGAAGTTTTTGGCCGCGTCCAAGGTTGTATTATTTAAAAATAATACTTTCTAAATGTCGTAGCATTTTGTACATATTGCAGGCACATCTAAACATTTGGTTGCTTTAGATGTGTTTTCTTTAAATTAAAGTATTTGTCTCTGACTCAAGTTTGTCTTGCTTGAGTTCATCCGGTCCTGAATCTTCTTGTCATCAGACATCGCTTGATATAACCTCGATTAATCAGGTTCGTGAGGTGGCAGCACTTTTCAGCCCCTCAACTCCGCATGGGGAATTAATGGGCTGCCAACGTAACCGCCAATGCGGCCTTAATCAGATTAGGGTAGAGACGCTGATTGCAGAATACTGAGATTGGTTCTTAGCCTTAGCCTTAGGCCAAATTAATTTGAAATAAATTAAATAACGATACCTTTTTATCAGATCATGCTTTATTATAATAATTATTAAAAATGACACTTATACTAACACAAAATAAATAGAAATACAAATTAGCAGTTGTTTATAAAATAGGAATTACGGCAGGATTAACCAGTATCTGTGAGGTGGCAGCATTGTTTAGCACCACACGGATAATAATATTATTCAAAAGCCGGCAGCTTCAATTAAAACTGAAATTTGGATTTGTTTCCCTATGTCATGATGAATTTCTTCCTGTGTTAACACTAGCAGTGTCTGTGCAGTGTGCATGGCAAAGGGTGCACAAAAGTGAATTTGAAAATGGAGTGGGTATTTTCCGGCCATCCGTCGATGACTCATGCATTGTTATACGATTACGAAATTGCTTAATCCCTTGATTTTGTTGCACTACTGAGCTCGATCTTCGAGGATATTGGTGCATAAGAAGTCATCATGATTATTATTATAATGATCATCCATTAAAATTGTGTCGGGTATTCACAACATGTTGTGAATACCGGATACATTGCAATGTGTTATTTTGGCCTATATATCCAGCCAAATAGCGTATACGCAAGCATGGGCTATTTGGCCGTATAGCTGATATCTGATCAAATACCCTATGTGCAATCATGGGCTATTCGACTCTATCCGGTCGTATAGTCCACCAAGCTACCCAACTGTATCCAGTCAAATAGTCATGGCCATTTGAAAAACATCTGAGGGGTATTGCAAGGAAAGAATTTTGGCAGGGACAGAGTTTCATTGACTCCCTTTGCTTCGCATTGATTTGGCTAGTTTAGTTCCTATTTTTATTGCCATAGCCTAGACATGCCATGGGCTTGATGACAACCTCCCATATGTACTATTTTATCCAGATGTTGAGGCTATATCAAAGTTAAACACTACACAACAGTTAATCAATGAGAAGCCAGTAGAGCTTGTCCTATTGCCATCCTATTGCCTTGTGTGAAAATGAGTGCTGGCTGGGGACTGCTTCAAAGAACCATTGAATCCCCTTGCCCAGGCAACCATCACACTTTCCCAGGATCACATTTTATACAAATACTAGGGCTATGATAAAAGAAACCAGGATACCTCCAAAATCTAATGAGCCACTGATTACAAATGCACACATAGGCCCAGTCCCAAAATGCCACTATTTATGTTTTTGTTTCCCTTTAATGATCACTTTTTAACAGTTGTATCTCTTAGGGTGTTGCTAACCGTCATTCTTTTCTGTTTTCAGGTGTTTTCTTCCGAAAAGTAAGTAATCGTATATTTATTTGATTGGAGACAATACATCTTGGAGAACAATTGAGAAACAAATTGAGAAACTGGGCAGACAACTCTGTATGTAAGATACATCACTGTAGTTCGTTCTATACAATGTATATCTTATATTTATTTGCCATATTTCATTTTATTGTATATATAGGCACTATATGACGCCAGACTACATTCCAATTCATCATGTAACGCACGTTGAATGTGGCAATAAAGCTTTATTATTATTAACTCACTCATTGATTTAATAACTGCTTGTAATAATCACGTGCTTGATTTGGTCAATGACACTCGATGATGGGGAATGTTACAGATTCACTTATTGGTTGCACTAAAAACACATCTTTTTGAAGGTTTCTTTGACATTCGACAATCATAGTTAATTAGTCAGCTATTCATCCATTTATTTTTATTTATTTATTTTTATTATATATTTATACAATTTTAATACACTGTATATTTGTGTGCTTGTTTATGTCAGTATTTTAAGGGAACATAACTGTTTATATTAGCAGGAATTATTTCATATATTATCAAAGTAGTATTATATTAACATTATTATTATTATTTTAACTTGGTTGGAATAATCATTATAAAGCACCCCAGAACAATGATTTCGATGGGGTGCTATATAAGAAATAAATTATTATTATTACTTACTTGATTTGGGACCCAGGTATTTGTATACTCCTGGAATACCCTCCCTCCGTATACTCATGTATTCAGTTATCAGCGTTACTGCATCCCTTGATTAATTAACATTCATACACTCACTAAGCCAGCAGTTTTCAAAAAACTGTTCATACACTAACAGATCAACTTACCATTTGTGGTATTTCTCAGTGTGACTGTCGGATTGTATTCAAGTGATCACCTGACGTTGGCAATCTGCCAGCAAATGTCTTTATTCTCAGACAGTGGCAGTGTAACTATAAGTTTGACAGGCTATGATTGGTTCTGCTGCAGTTCACATCGGAGACAGCGCACAAGTACGGTCTGAAGGGCTGGGTGAAAAACACGGAACGTGGCACAGTTGTCGGCACAGTGCAAGGGCCAGATGACAAAGTAAAAACCATGTATGTAGCTACTCCATATTGTAGTAGCTTCATATGTCTGTCTGAACTATATTTGCAACTAAAATCTATCACTGGGTGTTTGTTTAGATGATGTATTGTATTTTCGTGTTCTACCTATGCATCACATCCATGTTCAACTTGTCCTATCTTTGAAATGAATGGATGTGAGAAATAAAGTATAAATGAAATTGTATCGTATAAAACATTTCTCTTCTTTATAAGCAACTTGTTCATTATTATTGTTCAGCTTGAGTAATGTTTATCTGTGCATACTGTAGTGGGTCTGATTTAAAATACCCCCTTTGACACTTACCACAGGAAGGAATGGCTTCAGTACAAAGGGAGTCCACACTCGAAGATTGAAAAGTGTGTTTTTAGCAACGAGCAGAGTATAACACAACTGGAGTACGCCAACTTTGGTGTCAAGCACTGACAAATTGTCTATTAGTGTTGTTAAAACTGATTATGCCACCTACTTAAATCCTCTGGGACGGTACCAATACAAACTGATTTGGATTTGTCTCTACTTACAAGTGCCATGATTCAGTGTCTGTGTCTTAACGTTGTTATCAGGGGCTTGAGCAGGTTTTTCTAGTGAGAACTTTGGTGCAGAATGACAATCCATGTTGTGGACATTGTATGTAGCACCAAGAGCAGGTAACTTTGGTAGCAAGGATGGAAACTCACTTGCCAGCTGCAAATACATGGGATATAGATTACCTAGGCAATGGAATTGTGTTATTTTGCTTCACAAAGTTTCCCTGCAGTGCAAAAGAAAACAATTGCAGTTCTAATACTAGTAATAGAGTGTTGTACGAGACTACAGACCATGTTACATTCACACACATGCCACTTATGCTTATGCTGTAAACATGTTTGTATCATTGATGGACATCATCGCGGGGTATCTGGTAATCAGACCCTAGCAAGTGTAATCCAACTCGTCTGTTCATTGAGTACAGCTGTTGCATTCTGAAGGCCACGTGTATCTTTTAATGGATTCTGCGACTGGCGTTTCGGTAACACTGAAGATGAACTTTCTTCACTAAAGATTATTAATCTAGCATGGCCATATCAATGTTGATCTGTGTTCATGTTGAGGTGTGTTGATTTGATTCCTGTCATTCATTCTGGTGTTTGCGTTTGCATTTAATTGATTGGTATCAGTGTCTTGTAGTTCTAACCAACCAGCCAATGGGTTAGTATTTATTAATTAATCATGTAACACAAGGTGCCACTGAATGAAACACGCACAAAACTATCAACATCTGATACTGTCATCAACACCTGCACTGTTGTACGGGCAATCACAGACACGCTCCTTGTTCAACCAATGGGCACCAACAGATTACTGCATAGTGCTGTCTGAGTGCAGAATAATTTATCTCGGCAACTTTGTTTCCTGTTGTCATGATTCGAATGATTACTGGGTCATTGTGTACCTTTCAATAGTGCGTTCGACCTCTTCATATTAGTTCAATAGTGTTTGTGCAACAATGCAAAGAAAATGAAAATAGTTGGTCATATGTTAAGTTTCATCCATTTAATCTTTTAAAAAGGTTATATCAAATTGTCTTTACAGTAGTTCGGATATGCATCTTTTGTTGTATTTAGCAATGTATTTAACAATATTTTAATGACATTCCGCAGGAAAGAATGGCTTGCAAAGGTTGGAAGTAAGAAGTCACAGATAACTAAATGCGATTTTCACAACGAGTCGCCAATCAGCAGTTACAGTTTCACTGCATTCGAAATCATCCGCGACGACGAGAAAAAGTTGAAGAAGAAGAAGTTGAAACCCAGACTTTCACATCCGTAATTCTTACGACAGCCGACGTGTGCTGCGGTGTTGATGTAACTAATTTAATGCACGCACGTGTGCTGATATCGGCAATATCGTATTTCGGCAGTTCCATTACGTCGTAGCGATAATTGTGGTGTATGGCAACTCGATGGAATGCCAGATTCGTCGTTATGCCAGCCGCTGTCTTTCTTGTGACATGGCAGTCATTGGTGTTTATTGGGTTAACTTGGAAGCAAGTCTGTGATTGAAACCGTCGTCATATTATCTACGTCCTACTTCTGGTCTGTGTGTATCTGTATATTGTTATATTATGCTCACACGTGTACTATGTGAACTGTGAAAGTCTGAATTGAAGAGGTTAATAATATGTCTACAAAGAGTGTGGACATTGTATGATAACGGCAACACAACAGAAGAGTAGAGGGTCACTTATTTATTGTTTTACTTGTTAGTTTCCTTTTAACCACCTACGTCGTTTCTGTCACAACAGGCGACGTGTTTTAAAAACAACCGTTACCTTCTGTTTTGCTTTTGCATGGATACTTTTTACCGCTTAGAGCCAAACGTTGTCCGTTATGTTTGTTGTGTTTATGTTTAATGTAAATAAAATGTAATACTGACATTACTTCACCTTTTGTAAAGTTGTGTTACAACTGGTCCAATGCGTCTTAGACTCGCCACACATTGCAACACAAAACCATCCTCGCGCGCCAGTGGTCGGTAACTGCTGTTGTTTATGTCAGTACCGGCCTGTCACCGGTTACTTCTGGCACGTCATTTTGCAAAACCGCTTTCAAGCTCAGCCAATGAAATCGCACACGAGGAGTCTGTTCAGCCTCTCGTCATGTGATATAATCTTGGGTGATTTCAACCACACGCTGCTCGTGTTACATTGCAATGTTTGGCATGCACAGGCAAACAGTTTTGCTAGTGCGATTGGGCGGGCGGAACCCAGAAATTGTATCCGTCTCCCACATTGGAACGGGTATTAGCACTCTTTTGCAAAGGGATATGCCAAGGGTAACTGATGGCTGATTTTGGCATAATTAGTTGCACAATGTCTGGCGCGCGAGGGTGGGCTAAGCCATGCACGTCTCGTAGGGATTCGCCAGAGTTAGTTAGGATTGTGAACAGCCCTGGCTTGCGAGGATGCATACACCGTGAGCGTTACTATATTTCTACACGAAGTTTCCGAGTGGTAAAAACCACAAAACAGAGTACTAATTTCAAACGAAATGTTTGGTTCAAGTAAGTTTAGGAAGTGTTTAGTACGCGCTCATCGCGTCAACAGCTGGAGGTAAGGCTTTGGTGTTTTTGTCGTGGGAAGTAAAATATGCAACACAAAGGGTACATGTCCGTCGGCCGACTTGTTGTAAACCCAAAACTTGCCGTCCTTGTCAGTAAGCATAACATGGGTTTCAATAAGACACCGTTTTAAGTTGTGTTTTTCAAAACCAAGAATGTCATTTTTAAATCGCTTGTCCATCGTATAAACTGTAAATCCAACTTAAGTAGAAAAGATGCTTTAATTTGATTCAGTACTAACCATTATCGTGTAGTCACTGTAGACAATGGTTTATTGCAATGCTACCTTACCGTAACACTACATGCACCTAAATGAGTAGGGGACATACAAACAATATTTAAAAAGATCGGTCGCCTTGTCTGTATGCATGACTGCTCTATGAAGTACAATGAAAACGTTGTAGGCGACCCGCCTTCAAATTTGGATAACATTTTCTATCTACCTCTCCACGTGACTGCTGACAACTAATCCAAATGCTGAGTATTTCTTCCATCTACTACGTGTGTCTCATCTCTTAACTAGTCAACGACGTAGATGCAAGGGCACTACGTCGCACACTTTGTTAGATATCGAGGGGATTGGGTAACAATATACATAATGGGAACATATTGCGATGAACTGTTGACTAAATGACGACGCGTTGGCGTTCAACCACTAACTTCACAACGTGTAACGTTGCTGCTAATTACAATTTATAAATTTCAGTTGCCCAGTGCAAAATCGACTAGATAATTTGCTTTTGTTCTAATGAGGATTACAGCTGGTGCAAACGCTTGGTGGAAATTAGAAGGGGTGATGGGAGATTGGGATGGGAATTGCATATCACGTAAACGTAAAGGAAAATAATATGCTCAGCTCGTGTGTTACCCCGGCATACATTAATGCACTAGAGACGATGGCATTAACAGAGAAACAACAGGAGAAGGTCCAAAGAATGTGGTTTAACAACACTAGAAACCAGAAGATTGAGAGGAGATCACATTGAGGTGTTTAAAATATTGAATGGGTATGAAAATATTGACAGAAGTATTTTTTCACGGTCAATGAAGAGAGAAGGACTAGAGGACATGGATTTACATTAGCAAAAAAGCAGTATAGACTAGATATTAGACAATTTTCACAAAGAACAGTAAACGAATGGAACAGATTATCAGCTGATTGTGTAGGTGCTAGTAGTGTTAATATATTTAAAAATAAAATCGACATATACCTAAGATGGGCGGGTATACTTAGATAAATAGGTTGGACTCTCGATAAGCCAAAGGGCTTCCTAGTCCACCTGCCATCTAGAGTTGAATCTCTAGGTGGCAATCATAGTGAAACAAAAGTGAGAGGAAGAAAAAAAGACGAAACGGAAATCATGGTCAACTCACCCCTGACGACAGGGGTGCCAAGAAAAGAACACAAAAATGCAGTTTGACGTTAGTCTAGCAACCGGGAAACTATTATTTTGAATCCTTGATAATTAATGAAATGTTCGTTGTCTGTCACCTCTTGGGCTGCAGCCAGCGACAGAAATGGAGAATTCCTAACTTAATCCTTTTCGCATGATGACAGATTTCTTCGCGAACGGGTAGGACTGGGATGGACAGTCTTACACAGGCATCCTTATGCCCTGACTTTGTGACTCTATGAATCAGGCAGCCAGTTATTGGTCCTCCGTTCCCACCACCTTAATTTTCCGGGATTGGAGACGTGCCACCTCCCCTCTCTGGCCACTGCCACTGCCATACAGCGAAACAAAACAATATTCCATGCATTTTACCAGCGATCGTCGTTCAGGAATAATTAATCCGTCCGAACCAGACTCTGCAATATACAAGTGTACTATATGATCGGCCATTCAGTTGTTCCGCCGAGCCGCCCACACTAATCCGATAACGTTCTGAGAGCGGCAGCGTTCGGCCGCCAGAGCGAGGAACGCGACGACGACGCCGGTGAAGAGGAGGTAGAAGGCGCTCTGCGTGTGGGGCAGCGTGATGGCGTCAGACTCGGGCACGTCAATGCCGCGACATGTCATCGGTGGCCACCACTTGTTGCGCCACATCGTCAACATCCCCGACTGCTGCAGGCGTCGAACACTGAAACATGACGTCATCAAGTCGTAGGACTTGCAATGGAATATCCCGCACGGGGGTAAATCGGTAACCTGTCGTGGACTAAAAATATGGTGATGTTTTGTCTCCCTGTCTATGTCTCCCCTCTTATCTGTCTCTTATCTCTCCTTCCACCACTCTCTCTCTCTCCCCTCCTGCCTCTCTCTCCCCCCTTTCCTCTCTCCCCTCCCCCCCTCTCTCTCTCTCTCTCTTTCTCTCATGAATTCAAACATGCTCACGATTAATTTTGTCAGGTATTGTGTTTCAAAACGTAATGTTTATTTACAACTAAAGTCAGTTCTCAAACGAGTGCTCTGGGGCTGGTTTCGTTAAAGTTTCGTAATTATTTAACTTTCGCACGCAGGAACCTAAATTGGTGTAGGCCATGTTACGGAGACCTACAGTTCTTCGTAACACACTGCGTGTCTTCTACAGTTGTGAAGGGTTGTGTCCCCTGTCGAACCTTCGTGTAGCTGAACGCTTCGTGATCGGACCGGTCTCTAATTATTTTATTAGGAAAACATCGACAGGATTATTAACAAACAACTTATAACATCTAAAACTAGGACATGTCTAAACTACTGTATTAGGAAACACGTGTCATTAAGTCAGGACAGCGCTGTCAAGATATCGGCGTCAACACTTGGTATTGGTAGGAACATTCCGATTGTTTCTGGCAATTAGACAATACTGTCGACCCATTATGTGTTCTTGTAATACAGTCAAACTGCTACATACATTATGTGCGTCACGTGGGCATCCGAAGACAGTCACCGGGCATAGACCCTCTAGACGATCCAGAATGCAAGAGAGAAACACACCCACACTCCATCGAGTCTCCTACCTCGTCTGCAGCAGACTCCTGTAGGGCGACCCCTTCGGCAGACCGATGCCGAACGGCAGCTGCATGAAGTGGCAGCCGAGCACGACGACGGTGCAGTTTGAGTCGAGGAGCGAGTACATGGTGAGTGGCGTCGTGTCCATGATGTAGGCGTAGCCGCCTCGTCGCACCTTCTCGAACTGAACGCGCTCGTCTCGAGACAGCACGTCCGGGTCGGCGGCAGAGAAGCGTTCTATGCCCGCCCACAGGTCCCGGTAAACACCTTGCCTTGCCGCCTGTCGGGCACACGGGGTGACAGCTATTTAACGAGATTTAACGGGAGTCGCATCACGACATCTTGGCTGGTGGAGAATTGAGAATTCAACGCTGTTTTGTTTATATGTGCATACTTATACTAATCTCTCACCGACGAGCAAAGCACATGCACGAAACCCTACACTGACGTCATCATCGGGCACGATGGACAGCAGAGAGGGAGAATTATACGTTTATACCCGACAACTCTCTTTTTGCACTGGTTTTGTTGGCTCTTTTTCAAACGGATTATTGTATAATTTCAGGCCTCTCGGAATAATCTCCACTGTTGTATGTTATAGAAACATGGAGATCGTTAACGTATATATATATATATGGCGTACATACGTAGCCAATTTAGATTTTATTACAGCATTCAAAAACACAATAAACCTACTTACTGTCCGCAAGCAAGTATGCACATTCTCTATAGCATATCACGGTTATATCTGCCAGATGAAACTGATATTTCATACTAATACGTTGCACCGTGCATTATGCTAATGAAGACCGCCGGTTGATGTTGCGCTCACCGAGAATGTGGAGGCGTATACGCTGCCTCTGTTGGTGCCCCAGCGATACTCAGACTGCTCCACCATCTCTTCGAGGGAACAGAACGGCACCGCAGACTTGCTGGAACAGAAGAGTGTGATCTACGTGTCAGAAAGGCACATTCATCATCCCTTACGCCGGCTCTACATGAAGGCATCATATGCTAATTAAATACTCCATCCTTAGAGAGTACAGATAAGTTCTTTCATAGCAGTGTGTCCAATCCTTGGCCTGGGACTGGCCAGAACGTTTGCACTATACTCACCTGGCAGACCTATTTAATCAAATACGACTTCTCCGGGACGTGTTTATCCAAACACTAAAACGACATTTATTAATTTTGTAGATTGATGATGACGCCGTGACGAAATGGTATTTAAGTTTCCTCCAATCGTACAAACCTGATAGTGAGGAACGCGATCAGACTCCCCCCGTATGTCGTCACGATGACGATGCAGAATGCCCACCAGCAGCCAATGAATGCTCGAACAGGGAGCGTCCGCGGCTGTGATGACCCTCCTGCATGCAACACAAACAATTCAAATACTGAGTGATTATTTGTGAGTTGCCGCTCAGAGATCTAGAAGAATTATGAGAAAAATAGTGACTGACTGAAAACATGACAGTGCGGTTTTGCATTTTTACTTTCTTTTTCCCATTTGACGAGAACCCAGCTGGGGCTGTGGGATCCATCTTTTAGTTGAGCGCATATGTGAAGTAATTACGACTTACGTAATGCATGAATCACAGTTGGCAAGTTGTTTGAATACGCCTAGAGGAACATTAACTAGACCTGCTATACGACATAAGACACAAAGCGTTCATGCGGGCAGTAATTCCAATTAGGTCATTGTTCTGACGATGCAATGATTTTGGGGCAACGCGCGTGGCAAAGTGCACCCGGTGCGCTTTGCCCCGTTTATTATCTTCAAGACTAATTTATGTTTAGAAGTTGTTTTTGAAATATTAAGCCGCCGCCGCCGCCGCCGCCGCCGCCGCCGCCGCCGCCGCCGCCGCCGCCGCCGCCGCCGCCGCGGTTGCTGCAGCCAGCCCCTCGAGTGTGGATGTCGTCAAGTGAAAGTCAGACGAAAAACGAAAGAGTGCGTAGAAATCAAAACCGAAAGTAGACAACTGAGATGATGAAGATGACGAACAATGGCCGTGAAGCTTTCAGTCGGAACAGCTAGAGAGAAATGGATAGCGTGTCAAGATAGCGGGAGCACACGAGGATTGTACCACTGGTGGTCACTACTACACCTGCCACGCTTGCCATTCTGAATAAGGGAAGATGGTGTAAAAAGGCCCACAAAAATCACTTGTGATTAACCAAATAATGTTCTCAATAAAAAAATTGATCACTGTGGAGAACATATTTGATGGTGAACTTACTTGAAGAAAAAAAGACAAACGTTATCACAAAACACAAAATTGGTGTCACTAGAGGTCGCTGTATTCAACACTAAATGTAAAACGGCCCACTACTGTGCTACGGTCTCCTTAAAACAGCGGTCTCCCGTACGCGGTGCTATATGCATAACTGGTCTCCCGTACGCGGCGTTTAACTTTATAATATTATATATATATATATATATATATATATATATATATATATATATATATATATATATATATATATATATATATATATATATATAATATGTATATGTGTGTACGTGTGGTGTGTGTATTATTTATTATATAAAATATATACATATTATATATATATATATATATATATATATATATATATATATATATATATATATAACAATACAATGATATATTATATATATATATAAATATATATATATAATATTTGATATATATATATACACATACATATATAATATTAAGTATATAAACTAATATATATATATAATATTTATGTATATACACATATACATATAATAATAATTATACAACATATAATTTATATTTTTTGTAATAAATTACTATAATTATCATATATATATATATATATATATATATATATATATATATATATATATATATATATATAATACATTTTTCGTCGAATGCTTATAACAATGACTGTGGGACAAAATACACCCCCGGGTGCCCTTTGCCCCATATGACGAAATTTGAGAAATGTGGACGCTCATTAAAAATTACATTTTCGCTGATGTGATGCTGCTACGTTTCTGCTATTATGATGATATTTAGATAACATATAATACATGTAACTATATTAAGCATTTCCCCCTAAGATGATTATCGCGACCAGCAACATTCTAGCGGCCTGCTCCAATACACTTTTTAGGGGCAAGCTGGAGGCACATCCTTAATAACATGTCTCTTTGAATAATCCATGCATGGTGTATCCATTATGGGAATCTTTGGATAATTTAGTAAGTTTCTGCTGGTCCCATTGTTGTCCATGAGGATGTAAAATATGAAGGCTGCGCGATGACGTCATCACTCTTTGTGCTCACGCGCTTTCGATGACGCGTAGCAACACAGCAGCGGGACGTTAGACAGCGTATTTTTGTTACATTTACTTTCCAGATTGCGGGTACGTATATCTATGTATATCTAAATTGTTTCATTATGAACATCAACCAGTAAGGTCTGCTCAATATTGTAGTCCTCTAATAGCTTGTGAGATCACCACAGAGTTATACGGTATTTCTTTGTTTGTGTCATTATCATATGTGTGTATGCGTACGTGTGTGTATTGCATGCGATTGTGTTTGCATAGATATTTATGTGTATGTTCATGCATGTGTTGTATGTGTTGTTCCTGCGTGTAGGCATGTCTGCGATGCGGGCGTTCACAGACACGTGCTATCATCGTCGGTCGACAGGGGCCGCCACTACACCCGTATATATGATATCATATTATATTACGTATTGATTATCAAAATGGGGATTTATCCGTTGGCACTTAAGCATGCAATCATATTAGGCCTAAGATCATTCATACTTTTGGCATTTTAATGTCGGCTCAGGGGCGATCATTCTTTCTTCGTCAACATTCGTCAACAGGCAAGTCAGACTCGACACCAATTGCCCGTGGCAGACCTACGGTACCTTTATAGAAAATGGAGCCGAACGTGTACCAGGCAGCCGTGCTGATGCTGGAGAACTCGTCGCGTGAGTTGAGTTTGAATGAGGCGACGAGACGACTGAGCGCCCACGCGAATACGCCGGCGACGGGCACGCTGCAGATGATACACAGCCACACAGTCCACTTGAACGGGTCGACAAACACCTGCGGGTGTACGGGTTTGTTTCAAGAGAAATATCCTAAGCAACTACTGGATCCGACAGTATACTAGCTAGTGTTTAAGGTCGGTTTCTTTGAGAAAGGTAGGAGGACTACGTAAATGTATGACGAAACTGGAAAAATGCGAAAACACTAGAAATTAAAGCGACATGATCAGTTCGTGGCTTTTTATTTGTATTGCAAAATCATGTTAATCATTATAATGTATTACTATTGTAGCGTCCTGACCGCCAATAAATGTTTTATCGAAACAGAACTGACTTGGTAATGTTAAACGTCGAATGTTTATAAGAATCCCGACGCTGTCACTCAAATCGCCGCGAGTGACACCCACCCTTTGACCTTTACCAACTGGGAGCCATGCACCTGGCTGGGTGTGGCGTTAGTGGCGTCAACTTGTGTTCACGTGATACTGCATCGCGTGATCATGCATTTCCTTCTGGGCTTTTAGCCACGCTTAGCTACAACGGTTTCGAAAACGCCTCGTGGTCGATGTGTACACAGAGTTAAGCGCCCTTACTGCGTCTATTTTCAACCCCTAAATGGCACATGAAAACACAGTTTGACTGTCTTTATGCTACAATAGGTATAATTTATACCGTATAACACGATGTTGCAATACAAATAAAAAAACCACGAACGGACCATGTCGCTTTAATGGCGGGAACAATTCAATCAGAAGAAGCGCCAGAATGACCAGCTTGATTGTGGACAGGCCGACTGGAGGGTTCAGGTTTCCACGTAAGATGTGTAATTGTTAGCATTGATTAATTTTACGAACCCATTACAACGCAAGAGCACGCGTAAGAATCGTTAAAATAACATAAGTGTGTATGTAGTAAGACTATTATACCCCGGGTCTATTTTTTTTCCTCCAAGAACCCAAGACAGGTCTGACGTGACCTTGTGAGAATCATACGTGCTAGACAGCACCAAGAGGAAAGACCAACATTACAAAAGTGGCCTAAATAAGAATCGCGAGTCCCTCGCTTGCCAATCGGCGCTATTGCTACCTGTAACATGTCTGGATCCTTCTCACGAATGAGCACACCGCCGGACTCTGTGTAATACGGCACGAAGTCGATGACGGCACTGCGTTCTGACGTCACAGACAACGACGCCACCACCATGTCGACTTCCTACAACACAAACGTCATTACGCCGAAGAGCAAGTGAAGGCGTCGATATGACTTATGAAGCGTTGGTTATATTGAGATATCACACAAAACAAAGTAAATAGGACTTATTGGCATCGAGCAAGTTGGTGCATTTATAACGGCCACCGCTTTCCTTTTCGAGGATGCTATCTCGGGGGGTACGATGTTGACGATGTGTAACAATATATGTACCAGCATATGGAATCAATAGATGAAACTCTGTTATATACGGACGGAAATGTTGTAATATAAAATGTACAGTAAGCACTACAGGACGCATGGAGGTACATCACAATATAATGTATTTTATCATCTGGGTAAGTTTGGTACGATTGATAGCATGACTGACGGAGATTATTTATTAATTTGAAGTCGAGATAACACAGACTTCACTGTATTTACTTCCGTGAAGAGACGAACATTAGTACAGTTTCAAAGAAATTACACCAGGCGATGGATCACGACAAAGAATTGGAACAAACACACACGAAGACGCAGGATTATAATAAATGAAAGTGATTTCCATGCAGTTGCGAGTGAATTACGATAGCTAGAAATTGATTTTGAAATAGAAATAGTCGATGATTGTAATTAATAGTTACTAAATTGTCTAACTACGGTTAGTAGTCCGCTTGCCAATGGATCACGCCTTCTCCCATCATACAGTATACATGTACATGTAGTTGCAATAATGGAACATTATTCACTAACACTGTCTTGTCCTGTAATGAGACGGAACGAGTACGTGTCTGAATAACAACAATCGTCCAGGCTGGTACGGTTGATAACTAGACTCTATACTTATGTTATCGTTAATGTTGTTGGTAAATTGTGTCAGTGATATGTAACTTTTTATTTTAAACTTGATTGTACGTTGCAGAATATCTTATGCAAGCTTGTCTTGTGTACGTTTGGACACATAGTATTTCACAGCGTGTCGTGTCGCGACCTCTGCGAGTGCTCATCTCGGATGTGCATTCGGTGTGTGGTCGGACGAATTTTATCTCGAACCTATACATTAATTGTTCGGACCTTGGTCCAGACATGTTCGGAATTCACATCCGTACGTCAGCACTGGCGCGCCAGACTTTTATGTAGTCGTATTTACGTTGCCAGTCGTACTTACCATTAATTTTATGGCAATTTTGTTAATGTTGTTATTGTTCCAAAGTGTCGTGAGCGTTATTTATATAGCTCCTTTGTTATCGATAAACATTATCAGCAATGCTGCGTCCAACACTGGCATTAAAAAGAACACAATTATCTCTCTACGGGCGCTGTGTGCACGTGGCCAGAGATGGAGGATGTTTCATCGTTGATAGATGATTCCGTTGAAGTCACTGATCGCTGGAGATACGACAGTCGCGTACGAGATGAAGTGAAGCGAAGCTTACGTAATGTGAAATGGACGTCGAGAGTAATGTACTCTATTTATAATGTATTGCGTATGTGTGCGTGCATTTATTCGTATGTGCATGTGTCCGTATGTGCACCAGTCTATGTGCAAGCGTGTGCATATATATATATATATATATATATATATATATATATATATATATATATATATATATATATATATAATATTCACAAGTGACATGCTTGTACTATTGCCAAAACACTGATGAGACAGCATTAACAGGAGGACAAGTAACTGACAACGACGACAGCCACGCCAGTAATTGACACAATTGCTCAGTGGTGTGTACATAACTACATGGAATTTAACGTTTGTTAGACAAAGGAAATTTTGATTGAGTTTAGAAGAAACAAGGAGTTGAGATCCAGCGATTGGAGATATACAAATATCTAGGAGTCGTCTTTGATAACGGTTTACGCGGGAATGAAAATACCAACAGTATTATCAAAAAACGATCACACTCGATTATGCTGTTTGAGAAAATAAAGTCGTTTGATATCATTCCTCAAATTTTACAAATGTGTTTTACTTATTCCATTTCAAGTGTGCTTACCTTTAGCTGTTTCTGCTGGGGTGAACATTTCTCATTACATGATAGAGACAGATTGGATAAGATTATAAAGAAGGCGGAGAGTATCGAAGGCAAGAGACAAGACGGGTCTGACACACACTGCCAGAGACGATTGACAAACAAACTGACAGACGTACGTCAAGACGACACACACCCACTGAAGACGGACTTTGACAATTATATCATTCAACGCGGCGGACGGTTTAGAGTCCAAGAACTACACGATATGCTGGTTCATCTTTTGGCGATCACCGTGTTTAGTAAAAGGAGAGGCAGAACTGGCATTGTCCATTAATGAATGGATGAGTGTGTATTGGGTTATTGTTAATTGTTTTTAATCTATGCTTTTGCGTTATTTAATGGTTTTTAAAATAATTATAATATATGTGTTTTACTGTGATTGTTAAT
>JAODUO010000020.1:760000-862500 GCA_025642075.2 Ridgeia piscesae | reverse complement strand
ATGTTGTTCGTCATCTCTAACTCCGTCGTCGACCTCAGCGTCGCTTCGACCACCGATGCAACTTCCGGCCGTCCGTCACCGATCATCTCCAACCGGATGGTCGCTCGGACCTGACGCAACGCTGTCAGCACGTGCCGGACATGACGGTCTGAAGGTGAACGGTAACGAGGGGGCAGTTGTATAGAACCTGTGACCCTCAAACGAAACAATTCGAATCCTCTCACAAGTTCCTTCTCTCTACGTTGTTCCAGTTTGCTCAATTGCATTTATGGATAAGAATAGTATTCGCGCATTACTTGAAGCGTAGCTGAATGCTTCCCTGATAACTCCAGATGATGTTCTATTGAACAGGTCTGCATAACGTTTAGACAGGTCTGCAGAAACGTACACTTATGTACACACCCGCGATAGGATTGGCTTGTTCCTCGCGTATTGACGAAGTGGCACAAGTTACAGCGTCTAACACTTTGGCTCACCCGAACTGCTTACCGTAATGTTGATCATAAAACACATTTGCCGACTTCCACTGCAGCTCGTCGAAGATGTGTTTGACGACGACTGTGAGGTGGACGGCGGTCGGCAGGGTGAAGACGACAGCGTGACGGCGCTCTGGCCAGTCGCACTCCATGCGGCTAGCCACCCGCAGGAGCACCAGGCCGGCTGCCTCAAAGCCTCCACCCAGCGGCCGCGAGCACGCGTCTGTCGACACCCACGCCACGGTCCCGTTGCACGCCAACGAGTGGGCTGTAGACAAAACACGGCACGTTGTAGAGATGGTGGTGCGAACTGGTCGCCGTACAGTTTTGCATTGGAGGGGGCCATCCAATAACAACAATATATATATATATATATATATATATATATATATATATATATATATATATATATATATATATATATATATATATGTATGTATATTTCAAATCCAACTCGCTTAGAATGAATATCGATATGACAACCAAGTTCACTAACCAATGTAGCTGGCAGCTCAGCAAAATCATTCATAGAAGGCGTCAAACTTAGAAAGCCAGAGAGAAATGACACATTATTAAAGAGACACGAACCCAACGCCACTACATAATATCCGCACACACTACATTCCTCACGCTACATCCCCCAAACCTACTGACAAAGATCGTGACCATTACCATCAAATAATCACTTACTCTAATGAAACAATAACTGAATATTCCTACCTTAAGATAGATGATGACGCGTTGGCGTTCAACCAGTAACTTTACAACATGTAACGTAGCTGCTAATTACAATATAATAAATTCACAATAGGAAATGTCAGTTACCCAGTGCAAAATCGACTATATAACTTGCTTTGGTTATAATGAGGGTTACAGCAGGTGCAAACGCTTGGATGAACGTGGAAGGGGTTGTGGGAGATAGACGCATATCACGTAAAGGTAAAGGAAACGTGCTCAGCTCGTGTGTTACGGGAGCTAAGCGAGCAGATAGGAGAAGAATGGATGAATTGAGAGTGGAGGTTGGTGTGAAGGAAAGTTTTAAGAAGAAAATTGGTGATGATTAGGTTGACACGGGCAAGAATGGGAGACGAAAAAATGAAAAGACAGCAGATGCCCAGAAAGTGGAGAGAAAAAGGAGGCGATGAAGACCGAAATTGCGACGGAGGATTTCGTTCAGAGACCTAGAAAGAGTAGGAGAAGAATGGAGAAAAACAGCAACATATAGAAGGAATTGGAGACTGCTGATAGAGACCGTAGTGAGAGGAAAGTGAGAGGAAGAAAAAGACAACGGAAACGAAAATCATGGTAAACTCACCCCTGACGACAGGGGTGCCAAGAAAAGAACAATTATAAAATGCAATTTTACCCTAGACTAATAACCGGTCAAGTATTATTTTGAATCCCGATTAATCATCACGCACATTGAAGAGGATGATATTTGTGTTTCCATGTCGCCACTTGGGCCGCAGCCAGCGAAAGTGGAGAATTTCTAGCTTAATCCTATATGCACGGTGACAACTTTGGTGCGAAAGGGAAAGACTAGGAAGGAAAAT
The DNA here is from genome assembly GCA_025642075.2 of Ridgeia piscesae. Classification (NCBI taxonomy): domain Eukaryota; kingdom Metazoa; phylum Annelida; class Polychaeta; order Sabellida; family Siboglinidae; genus Ridgeia; species Ridgeia piscesae. The sequence continues at coordinate 860,471 of JAODUO010000020.1, read as the reverse complement.
CTTACACAGGCATCGTTATACCCTCTGTACTTTGTGACTCTATGGATCAGGCAGCCAGTTATGGGCCCTCCGTTCCTCACCATCCTAATTATCCGGGGTTGGGAGGCCATGGCTCCCCTGCCCCCCCCCCGCCCTGGCTACGCCACTGCCGCTGCACGTTTGAGTCCCAGGAGGCATAGTGCGAATAGTAATCTCGAAAATGGGTCGACATCCGTGCGTGCGAACATGCGAGTAAAAGTCATAGGGGACTATCATTGTATATTGTTGCTGTGAAACTTTAAAATACACTATGTTTAATAACGCTATGTTGTGTTCAGTTTGACGACGGTCCTACTGTACTGTGCCACATTGCTGTTGACGACACCGACCGACATTGCTGGCGACGAAGCTGTCTGGACGTGACACTGGGACGACGCTGACGGCGACGTCGATGCCATGACCACGACGGTAGGGACTGTTCCACGCCGAGACGACACGCGATATGGCACTGTCTGGCACTCGCTCAACCGACGCCTGCAGCAACCCTGCAAGTGTACATGTACCGCAGTGTTGTCATAATGTCAACAAATTTGATCTCACATATCATGGAAATGTATCGACTTTTATTGGTAGATGGTGCATGTTGTTCTTGTTGCCTGCGTCGAATCTCCGAATCCGGTGATTTCCGTATAATTAATTATAGGGCCTACTATCCGATACGAGGAGCATTGGCTACGTCGTGATAAAGTGCATGTTTCGACATTTGCCGTTGTTAATTCCGATCGATATCCTATGAAAATGTTTGCGGCAAAATATGACATACAGAGAGTGACTAGATATTAAATGTAACAACGCATATTTTAGCATATCCGTTAGTATATATTGCTGTGTGTAGAATAATACTGAAATGTATTTGTGTTTAATCGAAAGGTCACTTCCATTACTATAGCTGTTTGCAATATTATCTTCTGTGCTTTGCTTTCATTGGGACTTCGATAAACGTTCCCAATTGTTATCATGGAGTTTCCTGTAATTATGTTCGCAATCTGCTTATGTTTCCAATTTGTTTTCTCATATGGTTGAATATAGATTATTTAATGTAACAACGTAACTCGGCGCCTTCTCCTCATTCTCTAGACATTACGTTATATCACACAAATGCACAATACATCAGGCGAATGTCGACATTGGTTCCATAAATGATTACGAAAATGGCAATCCGTTTGACATGTAGGGTAATTTATTCGACCACTGGTTTCTAATTTAAAGTATATGATTATTACAAGTAAGGACACGCGAATATACTGAGTTCATATTAATCTGCATGGATGTGTAAATTAATGTGCACGCAAGTGATACAGATACTCTCGTCCTCAGCACTGGGCTGCAATGCGATGTGGGGTCACTGCGATAAAGCATTTAACTCGGCAACACAAGACGAGGTCGATCACTGCAATCACAAACGTCGACCTGTTTCTATCCTGTTGACCACCTGTAGTAATCAACCATCTACACCAGGTCATTACAACCAAGCCAAACACATGGAGTGTTACTCAGCTCAAGCTCGTATTTGGCCATAGCGACTTATTAATTCGTGTGACGGGATGCGCAAGATAGTATCACGTGATCGAAGTATTCGTGTACTGTCCATTGTAGTTACACACACGCACGCACGCACGCACGCACGCACGCACGCACGCACGCACGCACGCCCGCCCGCACGACACACACGAGAGAGAGAGAGAGAGAGAGAGAGAGAGAGAGAGAGAGAGAGAGAGAGAGAGAGAGAGAGAGAGAGAGAGATGGATAGACTAATAAAGTGATTCCATGTTATATACATGCAATAAGAATAGCTAAGCCAAGGCTACAACATCAAACAAGGGAGTCCAGGGTCTTCTAACAAATAGTGTTGGGATCGGACAGACACCTACACGATTGTCAACGTCTTAGAGAAGTAGATGAACGGATGCGTCTACGACGTCTTAATAACTTATTAAGACGCGATAAGACATCAGTGATACATAAATGGAATGAAGACCATCAGTGGACGATGCAAGGTACACCTACACCTACACCTACACCTACACCTACACCTACACCTACACCTACACCTACACCTACACCTACACCTACACCTACACCGACACCGACACCGACACCTACGCATACACATATATACCCACACCCACATCCACATACACCTACACCTACACCTACACCGACACCGACACCTGCATATGGATTGCTATATGCAATTATGCATTCAAGCACACCTGTGTGCGTTCACGTCTGCACGCGTGAGACTTTATTTTACCAATTACCTCAACGTCACCGTCTCCTTCGTGTATCACTACCGACAATTTAATGTCACAACCATTTAAATTATTAATGCCGCATCAAATAAAACCACACCTCGTGGGCTGCTTCGGAAGTCAACGCCTTCTGCGCGGTGAAAGGTCTCACGGTGCAAACGAGAAATGTAACAAAGCAGTCAGCGGATTGGCATTGGGACATGATGACAACTTTGCCATACCATTCACCCGAGAACGTGTAAACCTGACGGGTGACTACCATTCAACCCTCTTTGTCCATCCCGTATCGACGACATAGATACATTCGTGGGTGAACGTCACGGTTTAATATTAATGTGTCTCGGTTGGTGCGTGGCCTCCCATCGCATGTGCCTTGTTTTGCTGTCAGAATATGTGTGTCTGGGGATGTGACCTGAACCTGATTTAACCATATTCATTTGACGTTTCTTATTGGCATGCGAACTAGGAAGCCTTGGGCTTATCGAGAGTCCTGAGGAATTTCACCATCTTCTACTTACTATTTTATTAACAGTAAAGGTAAAAATTCGGATAATATGACGAATTCGACGTTCAGACAATATTATATCTTGTGTTTCCTTGCGTGGTTCATTCAGTTGTACGCTGTAGTAGGCAAGAAGCTAATAATAATGCATACTATATTTAATGGAAACAATGACAGGTCCGCTCGTTAACCAAACCATGCTCTAAAATTCTTAATTCGACGTCCCTGGAAGGCCAACCTTTTACTGTTTATCGTCCATGTAATATGTATGCCCACTAGTACAGTAATTGCATATATAATGTATCAATTTCATTAACAATTCATGGAGTGGCAAATGTCACCGTGACAAATGCTTAGAGAATATAACACATAGGTTATGTAAATAATTCTTCTAATGAATTACAAGGGTGCTGTGTGACCAAATGTGGGAAAATAGAATAATTTGGTCATAATGTCTGAACTTAGTAGATGTGACATCAGCAATGCCCGTTCTATGTGTTCCGCTCCGCAGGAGAAGCTGAAGGGGTATTCAAAGTCGATATGGAGTTGTGTGATACCGCAGCGTAACAGGAACGACGTTTGCTTTATTTTATATTGAGATAAGTATAATTTTCTAAATTGTGCCTGTTGCGATGCCTTTGAGTACAAGAACAAGACAGTGAAATGTGACTTCAAGGACATCAAATCAAGCAGAATGTGGAGCATCAGACTAGTTGTGATCAGCTGCAAAGATGTTAACACATGAAGCGTCTCAACAATAATCTAAACAGACCAAGTAACGTAACGGTCTCCGTGAGTGCCATACCTATCTGAAGCAGTGTTGTCACGGCGGGCGCCACGCTCCACGCCAACGTGAAAGCGACCACATCCAACATGCCTGGATCAAGTCCGGCTTGTGACTACGATTGTCTCGAACTGCCTCGGTCAAGCGTGCTCGCTGAGTGTCCTGTTGTCACTTTACCTGTTCGAGTAGATTTAACGACGCTGGAACTAATCGTTTCCCGGCGGCGCCGCAAACACAACCAGGTCGACAGATTAATTGTCCCTGTGGTGACGTAGCTCTACAGAACGCCCACCGCCAATAGGCCGCTTCCACCTGCTGTGTGCTACGGCTCTGATGACCGCGCGCTCAGAGAAGTGATATCAATCGACACAAGCAGTGTCTGGCAAGATTTGTTCGCGTCGCTTTGTATTTCATTGTATCTGTTATACAAGTTTACTCTGCTGAATATGCGAATTCCTGGCAGAAGACAGTGGTGGAATTACGTGAATATATAAAATATTGAAGAATGGCGGAATACTAGAGATTATGTCGAGTTTGACTAGAATTGCGTAGAAGTACATGAATGAGAAGTAAAAAATTGAGGTTCTTATTAGTGATTGTATTCAACGATGATAGATATTACCTGAGCATTACGATTTCTCTATAAGCGCGATGGATAGTTGTGTAACGATAGCGTTTGTAAACATTTTAAAATGTCTTTCCTTTGCTCAGTGGATGCCTGCACAGTCGAGTGAACAACTACAATATTCTATCCTTATCAACATGACAGATTCGTAATCTAGGCTACATGACTTGTGTGCATAACCATAGTGACATCGTTCTTGAACAGATACTGTTCTTTTGACCAGAAACAAACTCGCACATATCTCGGGAGTGGCAACAAACAGGGGAGGGGGCCGTTTCACCAACGTTGCTAAGAGCTCTTAAACCCAATTTTTCAGTTTAGAAACAATTTTGATCCTTAACTGTGATCTAGAACACCTGACAAATGCCAACACCTGAAGCGTCAAGTTTGTTGTGCAAATAGTGTGTGCGATGTTATGACAATGAATGTACGAGTTTCTAATTTAACAATGGATTTTGTCTCTTGGTGAATTTTCCTTAAAAGCTCTTAATCATCGTGATAAGGTTCACCTGAAGAAGAAGAGAAACAGTTGCATATTCAGCTGCGGCATTGGTAGCAACATAAACATATTAACGTTCTCAAAGTTTCTCATTTGATACAATGAGGATATGAAAACAAGAGTCTAGACGTGTATCCTTATAATATATAACAAATTGCTTTGTTTGTGTTGGTGCTAAATGCGTCGCATCTGATCGATATAATTAGATTGACTGATATCTGCACCAGGCGCCCACACGCACTCGCTGGAGATTCCAATCAATGCCTGACGACGCCCAGCTTACTGCACCCGCTTACCGCTGTGCACTCAAAGGTATTGTGCTGTCAAATAGCAACACAACATCGATTATAGCCAAAGTAAACAGATAGATCTAGACATTCGTTAAAACAACACGAATTGTACAACTCACATATGTATAGGTTTGTTTGAAAAGTACAATTTAACTGACTTATAACCAAAACAGCACCTTTTAATATACAAGGACTAACGTGATAATAGGCTATATTTTCAAGACGGACCATGTTTATATAAAGTGCTTTTGCAGTTTAATGATAACCGCCGACACAGATAAGAATGCACCCATGATATACAACACACGTTCCTGTTACATGTCGCAAGTATTCCCATTTAGAAGACACTTTCGTTAATCGTCCCACGATCTTCTCTAAACATAAACTAGACTCGGCTTGCTTGTACACGGTGTCCTAGTCTCTAACAATAGTCACAGGTGACCCGGTACACTGCACGTGACGACAGGGTCAGTCATTATATAAGTCACTTCACTAGGGTAGTGGCTTTTGTACGTGAGTGGTTAGCAAGAAGCCACTACCTTTCACTTGTAGGTATACTCTGTCTCCGGTTTGGTAGGATAGGTATATCATATCGTGTGTGTGTGTGTGTGTGTGTGTGTGTGTGTGTGTGTGTGTGTGTGTGTGTGTGTGTGTGTGTGTGTGTGTGTGTGTGTGTGTGTGTGTGTGTGTGTGTGTGTGTGTGTGTGTGTGTGTGTGTGTGTGTGTGTGTGTGTGTGTGTGTGTGTGTGTGTGTGTGTGTGTGTGTGTGTGTGTGTGTGTGTGTGTGTGTGTGTGTGTGTGTGTGTGTGTGTGTGTGTGTGTGTGTGTGTGTGTGTGTGTGTGTGTGTGTGTGTGTGTGTGTGTGTGTGTGTGTGTGTGTGTGTGTGTGTGTGTGTGTGTGTGTGTGTGTGTGTGTGTGTGTGTGTGAAGACAGTCGCAGACTTTTGCTACTGCCGATGAATAAGAAGGAACATCATATATTTCAGGTAACAATTTATATCATAACAACAAACCCACTTCATATTGGCACGCATAGAAACTGCATAACTACTATGAAATATTACATTGTATACACGAATAGCAGAGCAGACAGCAGATGTAAAACAGCATATCACAGGTGGTAATATCGTCATCATCAGATTACAAGAACATGTGCAATATATATATATATATATATTTGACAATAAGTCTATATGTATTCTAGCAAAATGTCATTTGGCACGAATAAATTTTTTTAACAAATGTGAGACACCCACATATGCTTGAATAAATAACATCAAATAAGATCAACAACGTTAAATAAATAACCAATCGAATGAGTATATTAATACAACACAGTTTAACTCTGGTAAAACACATCACTCAATCATATACCATCTAAACCATTGCATCACATATCTATGTAATACGTACGCTGTAGACATTGGAAATGTTATACATTGCCATCCAGTCGTTATCGTCTCATTCCTACTCATTCCTTGTGGCACTGACTAAGACATTCAAAAACGTATAAATATATACACGCCATATAGAACACAACTACATAATTCCATTTTGCCAACTGAATTGTGACCTCTTTCAATCATGCACGTTTGACATAAATAGCTGTTCACTTTCATGCAATAAAAATCACTTTAAGCCACTGGCGCTAGTAACAATGTAATCATACTATTACATTGCAGGAAAAGTGTAATTTGCCTTTTTGTAGCACCATAAATGCTTACCATAACTCACGCGTTGCATGCAAATGATGTGCAATAGTGTCGTAGTTCATAACACCCACAAAATGGCCGCCGTGAAAATGTCAGCTTCTGAATCACGATAAACCAACGTCTGCTTTGACCATTTGCCATCTGACGCTTTAGCTTTGCATAGCAATCTAGATAAACATCTTTATAAATACATGGCTGTCTCGTTCGGTAGTCAAAGCCATTTTGATGTGAGCTTGGAGATTAATAATACAATACTAGCAACGTGAGTATGCAACTTAAAACATTGCATAATAATATCAGCCTGAGTACTTAACTTAAAACAGTGTCATAATATTAACATGAGTAGTTATATTAAAAGCGTATAGTAATAAAAAAAAAACAATTGAGTATTTAACTTGAAATGGTGTACTTGATGAGATTGCATATTGATGAACACTGACATGCATATATGATATATATATATATATATATATATATATATATATATATGTGTGTGTGTGTATATATGATCTATCCTTCATCCATCCAACATTACACGTTTTAATTATTTTTAATGACTGTAGCTCACTTCCAAGTAAAACTGTACAGAAGTGGAAACTGTCCAACAAACAATATGATCAAAACATTGTTTCGTCTTCAAAAGTGAGTACACATTAATTATAATAATGTAAAAAGTCCTAAAACCTTAATTTAATTAATCCCCAGATTGTAACTTTCAAAACCAATGTCAAACATCGTGACAGCAAAACAGTGTGTTCAAATTTAAGAAACTTCCACAACAGACATCCGGTTTTCCAATGAAAGATGCACTGGAATATGGAAGATGAGAGTCACAACGGACGAAGGTATCCTGCTACACTCCCCAAGTAACGGCCAGTGAATCAATATGAACGAGAGAAGATTCAGGAGCCTCGTTTCGGTTTCAGATGAGCCTGGTGAATGACGGTCGGCTGGATGAGTTCTGCCGGGTCCTTTTTTCCCTTCCCCGTCTTTGGCGCCGGGACAATAAAGTCCCACACCCGCACGTTGCCGTCGGAACTACAGCTGACCATTCGGTCCTTGGAAACCTGCAACGTCACCTGCAATGTCACGGCGATCTGATGACAACCTACCATTGAACTGTCATAAAACTACATTGTCAGAAGTCGTCTAAACATGGTCCCATTTTCTGGTAAACTAATTATCTGAAGTTCTGTTATATCTTGTATGACCAATGTGGTCAAAATATTCAAAAATATATTTCAAATAGTTACCAGAATAAAATGTTGAACACTTAACGACCATTCCTTGGAAACATTGAGGGCGTTTCAAATACTTTTTGAGAAAACGAAATACTTTTAGAAACGTTTATGAGAATGTTCAAGGAGTGTTATTATTAAGATACTAATGACAACATTGATGATACTGGTACAATATCACTATTATTTATCTAACCTACATATTACTTTCATGCACCAGTTACCACGCGTCCAATAAGATTGGTCTGGTTGATCAACTGACTGATTGACAGTTTTAAAGTCTCCAAAATAGTTTATATTTACAACATAAAACAATATTCAACAGTGCCAGAATATGCCGCTATCGGGTGTCACCTTAAAATCGTTGATGACGCCCTTGTGTCCCATCAGTGTGCGGACACACGTCATCCCCAGCAAGTCCCACTCCTTGACCGTCATGTCACTGTGACACACACAAACACGACAATGACATTGTTAATCTTGTTCACGTATCCACCGTCAATTTGACATTTTGGCTGCTTGTAATCATCAGACAGATAGTTTGGAACAATATCAGTAAGCAGGCCTAGCACGGCAAACACGATGTGTAGGATACTTCTGTGACTAGCTATAAAATTACATTCAAACTATAATTGCTAACATTATACCTGGAGTTATAGATGGACTACTGACAATTTGGCATCCGCAATGAAAAGCATCTAGGATTAAGGAGTAGTGTAATATACATGCATGCATGAGTATGTACAGATGTATGCACGTAGACATATGAACATAGACACGTACGCATGCTCATACACAAACTCACACACACTCCTATGCATTCACATATACACGCGCGCAACCTCACATATACACGTGCGCACACACACACATTTATATATACGTGCGCACATACACACGCACGCACGCACACACGCGCACACACACACACACACACACACACTGCTGCCACCTGGAGGCCGTGTAGAACCTGCCGTCGTAGTAGTCGAGTGCGTTGATGCTGCGGTCGTGCGCCTGGATGGCGGCCTCCATGGAGCCGGTCGTCAGGTCACAGAAGAACACCCTACCCCCCACCCCCGCCCCCATCACGAGCTCCCCAACCACCTGCAAGCGTGACAACATGGTGACAGAAAACAGACGTAGTCATTCCTAGAAATGTATTTATCGTCCTTATATAATAAGTTAGTCCTTAGCTAACATTTACGCTATTTAGTACGTGCGTGCGTGCGTGCGTGCGTGCGTGCGTGCGTGCGTGCGTCCGTGCGTCCGTGCGTGAATGTGTGTGAACACACATACATAATCACTCATGAATCATGCAGCATGACACACAATAAAGATATTACAATATAAAAAATTACATATTTAATATATACATTCAAGTGGATGGATTTACAAATAAGTCGACTTCGAATAAGTAATTTAAGCGTACCACAATTTTCTGCAGTGTTTCCGTGAGCCCAGTGATGACGACGAGACACTCCTCAGTTCGTAGGTTTGTCACGCGGATGGTCCTGACATGTCATGTCACACCATATCATAATCACGTATATAATTCAGAGTAATATTAATAAACAGCCAAATTAAAGGTGCACTATTGGTAAATAACAATATTACCGGACACAATGACTAAACAGAAAGGCATGCAAACTAATAAACTATATATGTATGTTTGATGAACAATTTATGGTATCAAGATAGTATGAGGCAACGATCGGATATGTGAAATATGATGTAATTCTGTTAAAAGCATATAGCTTATTAAATCAACGCTTGACCTATTAATTCTCATTTGTTTTATATAGCCAACGAATTTTTTTGAAATATTATAACTGCATGATTTGAAATGTTTCTTTCATTACCAGCATTTAAAATTTAACAGGAACCCGACTGAACGAGATACATGTTTCATTTCATTTTTCTTTCCAGCTATGACGTCATGCTAACAATACATACACTACAGCTGTAGGAAGTGGTGACACGTACCTGTCACTGCCGGAACTCGTGACAAGTGTGCCGTCGAATGACAAACACGTGACAGATGATGTATGTCCGGTGAGTACGCGCATGCACTGTAGCGAGCGACGACACCACGCACGGATCGTTGAGTCGTGGCTGCCTGACACTCTGCGTCATAACAAGTCAATGATAACATGACATTACAAATACATTAAAAACGTAAAGCGCTAATGAACCTGTAATGATTGTGTAATTACGTAGTCAAGATGCGGAAACATGCCCTCATTACAGTTTAGAAGACACCAGTATACTAATATCAGGGCATATCATAGCTTATCTATATAATTCTAACACAGCATTCTCTGTGCAATAAGTCAGTGGTAAATAAAAATATATGTACTCATTAACTTTTAAGTAAGGAATATAATAAGAAACATTACATCACCAGCCGCTAAAACAGCACAACATGCTATGCGTTTGCACACAAAACACCTTAATTTCCAGCACTAGCCATTGGATGAGACCACAAAACAAATCAATACTCAACATTTAAAGAACCGATATATTATTCAATGTTTTTGGCTAAAAGCTTCATTAAATCTTTCACAGGTACTCATATTAGCTTGATTCATATTCACAGTTCCTTAAGCAGTATTCAGAGAGGACGAACATAGAAAACAACACTTACAAGTAGGCGTAGTCCATCTTCAGGCACGAAATAGAGCCAAGATGTCCAGTCAAGATGAACGTGCGAAGGAAATGCACAACATCCCAAACCTGAAATTAGTGAGATACACAAAAAGTACCAGACGGTTTACATGGAAAACACAAATTGAAAGATAGTATAGATGTATAATTTGGTGTTAGTTGCAGTGGTGTATGTATGTATGTGTGTGAGTGCGCGTGTGTGTGTGTGTGTGAAAGAAAAAGGGTTCCTTATGTAGAGCAGTGTCCAGTCATCTGGACCGCTCATGGTGCCTTACACTTGACCCCTGAGACTGACCTGTTCCATCGCTCATCATCTTGATTTTACAGGGAAGGGTTCGTCAAGTTGTGATAAATGTGGGAAGACATTCACATAGCTGAGTGAACTGGTGCAACATAGAGTGAAAGAACTTGCCCAAGGTCCGACAGGACAGCACAGGATCTGAACTAAGGTTGTCTCAGCCCACTGTGCCACTGTGTTTCATATAGGATGCTTGTGTGTGCATGCATGTATTATAACTGTGAACATAGGTGTACAGCTGTTAGATATTGTTGACATACTCAAGCACATATGTGGTATAACAGACCATCGACCCACCATGACAGTCATATCCCAGCCGCCAGAATACAGAGTCTCCTTATCAACCAACAGACATCGTACGCCACCCTGAAACAACACAGATGTGATAGTGATGTATTTCTTTGCCCTATGCCAAAATATGCATGTTATACACGGTAGTGATGACAACCCTTGGTAAGTTATGTGGTGATATCCAGGTAACAATGAGAATGAAAAATTATTGAATTGGTTTACAACTGAAAAAGAAGGTAAATTAAAACAACTTACATCGATGTTACAACATCACAACTTCTTAAACCGATATTTCTCGTTTCACACTGTGATATAATGTTTATTAAATGTCTAAATTAATGTCTAGAAGTTCCATTTTTCAATACCAATGTCAGTATTTCTGAGATTATCAAGTACCATGTTTAGAGTTAGGCAAATTGCATATATATATATATATATATATATATATATACTCTTCATCGTCATTATCAGGAATCCCTCGTAGTGAGGACGATCTTTCCATGGATTGTATGGAATACACAAACCTTGTGTCCGTAGAGTTTATGGATGCTGCGTCCACTGCGGATGTCCCAGATTCTAATTGACCGGTCCATGCTCCCCGTGAACAGTCGGAACTTGTCAAACTCGACACACATGACCGAATTCAAGTGGCCCTGGTGAAAGACATACTCAGAAAGTGACAGTCAAATACACCCGTGTGCAACATTTATGACCAACGATTGGTTGGTGTCATACATACTGCCAAATTTGTAGTTCCTATCATTCTATGCTTAGTTCAATACATCTGTAATATCAATAACACTAGTACTGTATGTAATTATATTTACTTAAAATGTTAGCTATTAAAAAATTATTTAAACATCACCATATTAACTGAATTAAAATAAAATACATTATTATTATTATTCATGTATCTAAACGGTATAATTGGGCTAAATAATACAAAATAAAAACTATTTGAAGCATGTCACAATTGTCCTAATTACCTCAAACTTGCGGACTCTCTTGATACCAGGGACGACACCTGCAAACTTTGTCCCCTTCACTCCCTCTTCCTCCACGTCCAACTTCCAGTGCAACTCATCCCCTGCCTCCAGGTTGCCCTTGAACAACCAATGACTCATGCAGACTAACCACGGTTCATACAACTGAGCAACAACAAAACGCTAAGCAATTTCCATGTTTTTTCCCAGCCCTATATTCATAAAATCCATGCCAAACAAACTGTTGTTTAGAATGACAAATATATAAGACAAACCTTTTATAGAAAGTTTATTTATAACATACTTGTATTAGTTTACAGAACAAACCAAATTATGACATACTTGTATTAGTTTATAGAAGAAACCAAAGGCAGCAGCAGTAGTAAAGTATTTTGATCTTTCAAAATGTTTTCCTACAATGACAGGGGATGGTTCACCACCTACTGTTTCAATAGTTGGAGAACTGAATGTTACATGGGTGTCAGCCATTTTATTTCTGAAAACTTATTAGAATTTCAGGCTTTCCATGCCACTGGCAAAATTGTAGGTTTTTAAATCTTTCATTTATCAACTAGTAGAATTTCATGGCATGATACTCGAGGATGGTGTACAAATACAACATATATCAATATTTAGTTGATAGGAGAACATGGACGTTGCAGGTATGTCTTCATGAGTATGTCACTAAAATTATGTTATGTATTAGAGACTTAGTAAATAGATATCCTACAGAACAATATTTTTTAATTTTTTTTAAAAATGGCATAAATCGCATAGGACACATAATTTGTCAATATGTTTAAATTTCTTACAGATCAATGGAACTGCTATTCAAAGATTCTAGATAAACGGTCAATATTTACTAGATAAATAATTGTATCCAGTTTATCACTAACGCTTTAATTTATTCAAAACGTTTTAGTGTGTGCCTGCGTGTGTGCCCCTGCATGCGTGTGTATCGGTGTGTGTCGGTGTGTGTTCGTATGTGTCCGTGTGTGTTCGTATGTGTCGGTGTGTGTTCGTATGTGTCAGTGTGTGTCGGTGTGTGTTCGTATGTGTCGGTGTGTGTTCGTATGTGTCGGTGTGTGTTCGTATGTGTCGGTGTGTGTTCGTATGTGTCGGTGTGTGTTCGTATGTGTCCGTGTCCGTAAATTTTGTTAAAATGGCATAAATCGCATAGGACACATAATTTGTCAATATGTTTAAATTTCTTACAGATCAATGGAACTGCTATTCAAAGATTCTAGATAAACGGTCAATATTTACTAGATAAATAATTGTATCCAGTTTATCACTAACATTTTAATATATTCAAAACGTTTTAGTGTGTGTTCGTATGTGTCGGTGTGTGTTCGTATGTGTCGGTGTGTGTTCGTATGTGTCAGTGTGTGTCGGTGTGTGTTCGTATGTGTCGGTGTGTGTTCGTATGTGTCGGTGTGTGTTCGTATGTGTCGGTGTGTGTTCGTATGTGTCCGTGTGTGTTCGTATGTGTCCGTGTGTGTTCGTATGTGTCCGTGTGTGTTCGTATGTGTCCGTGTGTGTTCGTATGTGTCCGTGTGTGTTCGTATGTGTCCGTGTGTGTTCGTATGTGTCCGTGTGTGTTCGTATGTGTCCGTGTGTGTTCGTATGTGTCGGTGTCGTCTGTGTGTGTCGTATGTGTCCGTGTGTGTTCGTATGTGTCCGTGTGTGTCTGTGTGTGTTCGTATGTGTCAGTGTGTGTCGGTGTGTGTTCGTATGTGTCGGTGTGTGTCCGTGTGTGTTCGTATGTGTCCGTGTGTGTTCGTATGTGTCCGTGTGTGTTCGTATGTGTCCGTGTGTGTTCGTATGTGTCCGTGTGTGTTCGTATGTGTCCGTGTGTGTTCGTATGTGTCCGTGTGTGTTCGTGTGTGTCCGTGTGTGTTCGTGTGTGTCCGTGTGTGTTCGTATGTGTCCGTGTGTGTTCGTATGTGTCCGTGTGTGTTCGTATGTGTCGGTGTGTGTTCGTATGTGTCCGTGTGTGTTCGTATGTGTCCGTCCGTGTGTGTTCGTATGTGTCCGTGTGTGTTCGTATGTGTCCGTGTGTGTCTGTGTGTGTTCGTATGTGTCAGTGTGTGTCGGTGTGTGTTCGTATGTGTCGGTGTGTTCGTATGTGTCCGTGTGTGTTCGTATGTGTCCGTGTGTGTTCGTATGTGTCCGTGTGTGTTCGTATGTGTCCGTGTGTGTTCGTATGTGTCCGTGTGTGTTCGTGTGTGTCCGTGTGTGTTCGTATGTGTCCGTGTGTGTTCGTATGTGTCCGTGTGTGTTCGTATGTGTCCGTGTGGGTTCGTATGTGTCCGTGTGTGTTCGTGTGTGTCCGTGTACACTTACAAGTATGTCCGTTGCTTGCTCCAGGTCGGGTCTGACGTCGAGGGCGACGTCGCCCTCATCCCCGTCCTCCGTGGGGGCCTGACCTCTGATCCACTCAGTCAATGGCCTGAAGCAACCAGTGATTGTATTTAATTGGCAAAGTATACTATGAGGTATTTCTGAATTAGGGTTGTATGCAACCTAAGTTACAAACATGTATGCTATTTCTAACATCAATATTATTATTCAAAAGAAACCTGTATATTCTAACATCAATAAGTAAATGTTATATCTGTTGGTCGGTCGGTCGGTCGGTCGGTCGGTCGGTCGGTCGGTCGGTCGGTCGGTCGGTCGGTCGGTCCGTCCGTCCGTCCGTCCGTCCGTCCGTCCGTCCGTCCGTCCGTCCGTCCATCCGTCCTTCCGTCCCCATCCTGTCATGGATGTACTGATGCATGCACTGATTCACTGAATCTTTCTTTCCTTCAACTCATGCATGCATGCACCAAATGACTGCCTCATACACTCAGTGATCCAGTCATTCATTGGTAGATGACAACTGGTGCTGTCCCTCACTTGTCACTCATCTTGTTCTCTGTGTAGTCAACGACTGTCTCCACCGTGCTGCAGACAGGAGACTTCTTGGGAGGGACGGCCCGTCTCAGTAGAGGTCTGTCCTGGTCCAACATCTCTAGTGACGGCACACTCTCTGAGAGACCAACACTCGTGTGAACAACGACATAACTATTGCATAGAAAATAAATCATAAAAAAGAAGAATTTCTTTGTCACCTTAATAACTGGATAATTGTTATAAAATGAGCAATTGTCACGGTGTGAAATGAGCCTCTCTCTCTCTCTCTCTATTATATATATATTTATATATTAATCAACATCACTTTTGTCTATGGTACGTGTTCGTGTGATGAACAATTAGTGCAGCTCTAAGTGTTTATAAAATAAATTACTGTGTACTTTGAATGTTATTTCTATATTATCATATATATATATATATATATATATATATATATATATATATATATATATATATATAAGGCTAAATGCTGCATAGGGAGACCAGTGCATATACGACCGCCTACAGGAGACTGGCCGTATATTTTTATGTAACTGATTTTTCAATTATGTCTAATTGGAACACTGTCTGTAATACAAATACACACCACATACTACAATATTGATAGTAATTACATATGCAGATATAAATTGACAGCGCCGCATTTAACAAATATACAACGCATGGCTAGGAGATCCGTCAAATATTTGCTTTATTAATGTGTGTATATATATTTATTAAAATTAATACATATCAAACAAGCATATAGTACACTGAGCACGGAATGCTAACCCCTCAATCAATATATAGCAAAACCTATAAACACTTCTCTGCCAGGGTCCCGTACACGGCGCCTTATGCACATGAATATATACAAGTGTCTGCAATAAATGTGCTTAAAACCAATCAAAATATAAAATAAAGTTTATAATAATTGCATAAGTTAATTCCTTTATATCAAAACTATCTCCACTGACAAGGTAAATCATTAAATAAAATGCATTAGTTATGCAATCACACATCAAAACTTTATGGAGAACGGCTCCGGTTTCCTTAAAACAGCGGTCTCCCATACGGGTGCTATATGCATAACTGGTCTCCGTACGCGGTGTTTAACCATATATATATATATATATATATATATATATATATATATATATATATATATATATATATATATATATATATATATATAATATATTTGTGTGTGTGTTTTTATTAATATATACCTCTACATTGCACAAACAATGGCACTTAAACATCAGTGTTTGCACAAAACGTCAAATATGTCAATTTGTTAGCCTGGCAGAGCATTTTAGTTCATTAATGGCATCCAAGTGAAATGTTCCAGAAAGTGTGTATCAAAAAGTTTTTGTATCAATGACATTAAATAAAATTCCATCACAATCACAATTAAACTGCTATATATAGATGTACAATGCAATATAATATCTTTCTTTTATATCTTGATGAAAATGTGTCTGTGAAATGACATTTATTACCTGAAGACAGGACCGAAAGTTCACTAGATCGACTAGTACTGCCCAGCTGAGTCATGTGACATGGTATAAAACTGCTGACTGTGTCAGAAATCTCAGACGAATCATCAACAATTGGTCTCAGGGTGATTCCTTTCTTGAGACGTTCAGAGACACGTGCCAACATGTGACCAGTTCCTTTCTTTGGCACATCTTCAACTGACAACAGAATTACAATCTTACTCGGCAAATATCATTTGATTTTGTTAGTTATTTCTATGTTGGGCTATCATTAAAATTTGCATGTTTAAGGACTTTTTCCTGCTGCATATGATTGGATATGATGTTGTATTTTTTAATAATAAACTGGTAAATCCGTTCTTTTAGACGTTACAACATCAAGTCAGTCATCACGGGTCACACTAAAGGTTAATGTTTTAAAATGAGACAGAAATTAAAAGAGCTTATCACAGGCACCTAGTAAGATCTCTCTCGTTGAAAACCCGAGAATTTTGTGTGTGAATTTATTGAAGAACACTTGCGAAGAAATCAAATAAATCAAACGATGTACCTTCCTTTTGCAGACGCACTACAACAATGTCTTACAATAACAACAACAGCAGCATAAAATGTCAAATATTTAACTTCCATTACACTAATTATTTTAAGGGTAATAACTGCTTAAAAAACACATTCAATAACTGAGTTAGTTTAGCTTGACTTTAGAAGAAAACATTTTTATAGCTATAAATTAGTCCATTTTATTGTAACAATTGCCAAGGTGAAATGTGTACTGAAAACAAATAAAACCGTGCATGTACTGGAATCCAAACAACATGCACAAGGACATGAACGGTGCACACAGGTTGCAGTTGTGTCGTGCAGACGGTGCTGTGGTGATCGGACAAAGCCAACGGATGTGCACAAATAAATGCTACCATTTAAATAATGTATTAATACTATAAATTTGTCTACTATTATACATATGAATTACTTATTTCTATTTCAATAATATTTCGTTTTTTTAATCTTTATGCAATAGCACTAATGTCTTTAATCATTCTACCAAAGCAGGGTAAATGGAAATGGCATGAAGAAGGCATAGTGTTAATTGTATGGCATAATTCAGTAACAATGTAGAGACAAATACATTTGGAAAGTCAATATTTGTACACAATCAAAACTTAAGTGTTGTATTGTGAAATGGGAAACATACAAATGTGATTACACGTGACTCAGTAAATTGAACAATGGTAAGTGCAGTTTCTTCATTTATTAAAAACAGTTTTATGTATTGGTTAATAAGTGTTAACATTTGATTTTGTTGCTATGATAACCAACCAAATATTATGATGTATAATTATACATTTGAAGAAGCTTGCAAATTATTTTAAAACTAAAACAACGCTTGCATAACAAAACGAAAGGTGTAAATTGGGCAAGTGCAAACAAATCTTTGCAGGTGACCTATTGTATGTGATGCAAACACACAGGTGAACAAAGTGGCTTCAAATGCAGGCAGCTTAACTAAATCGACTGTCATATTGTGACACTCTGTTTGAAGCATCTCTACCAAGTGTCATGTTTGTGCTGGTAACTATCACCCACTTACACATGCGTCGTTCATCACTTGTCATAAAATCATCTGACAACACAACAACACAGCGGTGTAACATCAAAGACAACATCAAATATTGTTCTTTCGTATTAGAACAAGTAGGAAATAAACATACAACGAGAACGTTTCAAATATGCATAACACGACAACAATCAGACAGATATGTTATACATGGTTCCAAGTCTTAGATCACTGAGTTGTGTTTGAGTAATTTATATAATTTTTAATGTTCTAGGTGCTCGAAGAACCATTTATGTAGTAACCCAGATCTTATGATCAAGGTTAAGATGGTATGTGCCGGGGGGTGTGATGACACAAGTTCCCCCCTAATGACATAATAATGACATATGGCCCCCCAATATAAAGAATTCCCCATTATCATAATCCCAACTTTAAATGCATAACTAATGCTTTCCCACCAAGAAAGAATTCCCCTTTGAGACATAAGTGGCCCCAACATAATTAAGACAAATAATGAAGTATGGCCCCCCAATAAAAAGTTGATTGTGAATGGGCCACCAATAATTAATGACTAATAATGACAGTAGTCCCCACCAATAAAAAGTTGATTGTAATAAGGGGTAACATAATTTGAATAACTAATAAAGTATATAAATAAAAGAAGTTCCCCATTATTAAAACCCCCAAAAAATGCATAACAAGAAGTATGGCAATGAAAAATTCCCTTGATGATATTTTTGGGCCCCACCACATAATTAATGCATAACTAATGACAATAGGTGCCCCCAAGAAAGAAGTTGCCCACTATACATAAAGGTCCACCACATAATTAATGACAAACAAACAGGGGGCCCACCAAGAAAAATTCCCCCCCTGATGAAAAGTGGTCCCCACAAATTAATACATAACAAGACAATCCCCCAAATGAAAGGTTCCCATTAGACATAAGTGGTAATTAATTAATAATTAATGCTAGGGCCCACCAAAAAAAGAACCCATTATGACATAAGTGGAATTAATTTGTCAAATAATGAAAATATCCCACCAATAAAAATTGACTGAGACAAAAGGGGTCCCCCACAAATTAATGACTAACTAAGACATACCCACCAATAAAAAGGGCCCTTGATGCAAACCACCACAAATTTAAATACAAACAATGACAGTAGGGCCCCCCAAATAAAGAATTCCCCCAGATACATAAGTGGTCCCCCACTAATTAATGAAAAACTAATGAAGTTGGCCCACCAAAAAAGAAGTTATTGATGACATAAGTTCCACCGATAAAAATCATAACAATGAAAAAGGGTCCCACCAATGAAAAATTCCCCATTATACATAAAGGGTCCCCCAATTTAAAGACAAAATGCAGTATGGCCCACCAATGAAAAAGTTCCCAGATGACAAAGAGGTAAATAATTAATGCATAACTAATACAAAGTCCCAAAGAAAGAATTCCCCATTTACATGTCCCCCCTTTTGCTAACTTGCTAGTGGCCCATCAAGAAAAAGTTATTGATGCATAAGGGAAATAATTAAGAAAACTAAGACATAGTCCCCTGAAAAAAGGGCCCCTTGATGAATTATTGGAAATAATTAATGTTAATAAGAAATTCCCCCCTGAAAAAGTTGATGTACATAAAGGTCCCCCACTAATTAATAATAATAATGCATATCCCACCAAAAAAATTCCCACTATACATAATGGTACCACAATTTAATGTCATTAATACGTAGGGGCCCCAAATGAAAGAATTTCCCCCAGATACTAAAGGGCCCACCACTAATTAAAAAAACAATACATATGGCCCCCCAATAAAAATTGCCCATATGACAAATGGCCACCATTAATTTAAGTAAACTAATGACAAAGGGTGCCCACCAAAAAAGAATTTCCCCACATGACAAAGTGGTCCCCCAATAAAATGACAAACAATGACATAGGGGCCCATCAAGAAAGAAGTTGCCCTTGATGACAAAGTGGCCCCCCAAAATTAATGACATAACTAATGACAGTAGTGGCCCACCAATGAAAGAAGTTGCCCATTGATGACATAAGTGGCCCACCACATAATTAATGACATAACTAATGACAGTAGTGGCCCACCAATGAAAGAAGTTGCCCATTGATGACATAAGTGGCCCACCACATAATTAATGACATAACTAATGACAGTAGTGGCCCACCAATGAAAGAAGTTGCCCACTGATGACATAAGTGGTCCACCACTTAATTAATGTCATAACTAATGACAATAGGTGCCCACCAATGAAAGAAGTTGCCCATTGATGACATAAGTGGCCCACCACATAATTAATGACATAACAAATGACAGAGTGGCCCACCAATGAAAGAAGTTGCCCTTTATGACATAAGGGTCCACCACATAATTAATGACATAACTAATGACAGTAGTGGCCCACCAATGAAAGAAGTTGCCCATTGATGACATAAGTGGCCCACCACATAATTAATGACATAACTAATGACAGTAGTGGCCCACCAATGAAAGAAGTTGCCCATTGATGACATAAGTGGTCCACCACTTAATTAATGACATAACTAATGACAGTAGTGGCCCACCAATGAAAGAAGTTGCCCATTGATGACATAAGTGGCCACCACATAATTAATGACATAACTAATGACAGTAGTGGCCCACCAATGAAAGAAGTTGCCCATTGATGACATAAGTGGCCCACCGCATAATTAATACATAACTAATGACAGTAGTGGCCCACCAATGAAAGAAGTTGCCCATTGATGACATAAATGGCCCACCGCATAATTAATGACATAACTAATGACAGTAGTGGCCCACCAATGAAAGAAGTTGCCCATTGATGACATAAGTGGCCACCACTTAATTAATGTCATAACTAATGACAGTAGTGGCCCACTGATGACATAAAGGTCCACCACATAATTAATGACATAACTAATGACAGTAGTGGCCCACCAATGAAAGAAGTTGCCCATTGATGACATAAGTGGCCCACCACATAATTAATGACATAACTAATGACAGTAGTGGCCCACCAATGAAAGAAGTTGCCCATTGATGACATAAGTGGCCCACCACATAATTAATGACATAACTAATGACAGTAGTGGCCCACCAATGAAAGAAGTTGCCCATTGATGACATAAGTGGTCCACCACATAATAATGACATAACTAATGACAGTAGTGGCCCACCAATGAAAGAAGTTGCCCATTGATGACATAAGTGGCCACCACTTAATTAATGACATAACTAATGACAGTAGTGGCCCACCAATGAAAGAAGTTGCCCATTGATGACATAAGTGGTCCACCACATAATTAATGACATAACTAATGACAGTAGTGGCCCACCAATGAAAGAAGTTGCCCATTGATGACATAAGTGGCCACCACATAATTAATGACATAACTAATGACAGTAGTGGCCCACCAATGAAAGAAGTTGCCCATTGATGACATAATGGCCACCACTTAATTAATGACATAACTAATGACATTTGTGGCCCACCAATGAAAGAAGTTGCCCATTGATGACATAATGGCCCACCACAAATTTAATGCAAACTAATGACAGTAGTGGCCCACCAATGAAAGAAGTTGCCCATTGATGACATAAGTGGCCCACCACATAATTAATGACATAACTAATGACAGTAGTGGCCCACCAATGAAAGAAGTTGCCCATGATGACATAATGGCCACCACAAAATTTAATGACATAACTAATGACAGTAGGGGCCCCAAAATGAAAGAAGTTGCCCATGATGACATAAGTGGCCCACCACTTAATTAATGCATAACTAATGACAGTAGTGGCCCACCAATGAAAGAAGTTGCCCATTGATGACATAAGTGGCCCACCACTTAATTATGACATAACTAATGACAGTAGTGGCCCACCAATGAAAGAAGTTGCCCATTGATGAATAATGGCCCACCCTAATTAATGCATAACTAATGACAGTAGTGGCCCACCAATGAAAGAAGTTGCCCATTGATGACATAAGTGGCCCACCACAAATTTAATGCATAACTAATGACAGTAGTGGCCCACCAATGAAAGAAGTTGCCCATTGATGACATAAGTGGCCCACCACTTAATTAATGTCATAACTAATGACAGTAGTGGCCCACCAATGAAAGAAGTTGCCCATTGATGACATAAGTGGCCCACCACTTAATTAATGTCATAACTAATGACAGTTGTGGCCCACCAATGAAAGAAGTTGCCCACTGATGACATAAGTGGCCCACCACTTAATTAATGTCATAACTAATGACAGTAGTGGCCCACCAATGAAAGAAGTTGCCCACTGATGACATAAGAGGTCCACCACATAATTAATGACATAACTAATGACAGTAGTGGCCCACCAATGAAAGAAGTTGCCCATGATGACATAAGTGGCCACCACATAATTAATGACATAACTAATGACAGTAGTGGCCCACCAATGAAAGAAGTTGCCCATGATGACATAAAGGCCACCACATAATTAATGACATAACTAATGAAAATAGTGGCCCACCAATGAAAGAAGTTCCCCATGATGACATAAGTGGCCCACCACATAATTAATGCATAACTAATGAAAATGGGTGCCCACCAATGAAAGAAGTTGCCCATGATGACATAAGGGTCCACCACTAATTAATGCATAACTAATGCAGTAGTGGCCCACAATGAAAGAAGTTGCCCATTGATGACATAAGGGCCCACCACATAATAATGCATAACTAATGCAGTAGTGGCCCACCAATGAAAGAAGTTGCCCATGATGACATAATGGCCCACCACATAATTAATGACATAACTAATGACATAGGGCCCCCCAATGAAAGAAGTTGCCCATTGATGACAAAATGGCCCACCACAAAATTTAATGACATAACTAATGCAGTAGTGGCCCACCAATGAAAGAAGTTGCCCATTGATGACATAAAGGCCACCACATAATAATGACATAACTAATGACAGTAGTGGCCCACCAATGAAAGAAGTTGCCCATTGATGACATAATGGCCACCACTTAATTAATGCATAACTAATGACATAGGGCCCCCCAATGAAAGAAGTTGCCCATTGATGACATAAGTGGTCCACCACATAATTAATACATAACTAATGCAGTAGTGGCCCACCAATGAAAAAAGGCCCATTGATGACATAATGGCCACCACATAATTAATGCATAACTAATGACATAGGGCCCACCAATGAAAGAAGTTGCCCATTGATGACATAAGTGGTCCACCACTTAATTAATGACATAACTAATGACAGTAGTGGCCCACCAATGAAAGAAGTTGCCCATTGATGACATAAGTGGTCCACCACTTAATTAATGACATAACTAATGACAGTTGTGGCCCACCAATGAAAGAAGTTGCCCATTGATGACATAAGTGGCCCACCACTTAATTAATGTCATAACTAATGACAGTAGTGGCCCACCAATGAAAGAAGTTGCCCATGATGACATAAGTGGCCCACCACATAATTAATGACATAACTAATGACAGTAGTGGCCCACCAATGAAAGAAGTTGCCCATGATGACATAAGTGGTCCACCACATAATTAATGACATAACTAATGACAGTAGTGGCCCACCAATGAAAGAAGTTGCCCATTGATGACATAAGTGGCCCACCACTTAATTAATGACATAACTAATGACAGTAGTGGCCCACCAATGAAAGAAGTTGCCCATTGATGACATAAGTGGCCACCACATAATTAATGACATAACTAATGACAGTAGTGGCCCACCAATGAAAGAAGTTGCCCATTGATGACATAAGTGGCCCACCACTTAATTAATGTCATAACTAATGACAGTAGTGGCCCACCAATGAAAGAAGTTGCCCATTGATGACATAAGTGGCCCACCACTTAATTAATGTCATAACTAATGACAGTAGTGGCCCACCAATGAAAGAAGTTGCCCATTGATGACATAAGTGGCCCACCACTTAATTAATGTCATAACTAATGACAGTAGTGGCCCACCAATGAAAGAAGTTCCCCTTTTTATGACATAAGTGGCCCACCACTTAATTAATGTCATAACTAATGACAGTTGTGGCCCACCAATGAAAGAAGTTGCCCATGATGACATAAGGGTCCACCAATAATTAATGACATAACTAATGACATTTGTGGCCCACCAATGAAAGAAGTTGCCCATGAGACATAAGTGGCCCACCCATAATTAATGCATAACTAATGACAGTAGTGGCCCACCAATGAAAGAAGTTCCCCATTGATGACAAAATGGCCCACCCAATTAATGCATAACTAATGACAGTAGTGGCCCACCAATGAAAGAAGTTGCCCATGATGACATAAGGGCCCCCCAATAATTAATACTAACTAATGACAGTAGTGGCCCACCAATGAAAGAAGTTCCCCATGATACATAAGTGGCCACCCATAATTAATACATAACTAATGACAGTAGTGGCCCACCAATGAAAGAAGTTGCCCATGATGACATAAGGGCCACCCATAATTAATACTAATTAATGAAAATAGTGGCCCACCAATGAAAAAAGTTGCCCATGATGACATAAGTGGCCCACCCATAATTAATGCATAACTAATGAAAATGGGTGCCCACCAATGAAAGAAGTTGCCCATGAGACATAAGGGTCCACCCATAATTAATGACATAACTAATGACAGTAGTGGCCCACAATGAAAGAAGTTGCCCATTGATGACATAAGGGCCCACCCATAATAATGACATAACTAATGACAGTAGTGGCCCACCAATGAAAGAAGTTGCCCATTGATGACATAAGTGGCCCACCGCATAATTAATACATAACTAATGACAGTAGTGGCCCACCAATGAAAGAAGTTGCCCATTGATGACATAAGTGGCCCACCACATAATTAATGACATAACTAATGACAGTAGTGGCCCACCAATGAAAGAAGTTGCCCATTGATGACATAAGGGCCACCCATAATTAATGACAAACTAATGACAGTAGTGGCCCACCAATGAAAGAAGTTGCCCATTGATGACATAAGGGCCACCCATAAAAATGACATAACTAATGACAGTAGTGGCCCACCAATGAAAGAAGTTGCCCATTGATACATAGTGGCCACCCTAATTAATACATAACTAATGACAGTAGTGGCCCACCAATGAAAGAAGTTGCCCATTGATGACATATTGGCCACCACATAATAATGACATAACTAATGACAGTAGTGGCCCACCAATGAAAGAAGTTCCCCATTGATGACATAAGTGGTCCACCACAAAATTTTGACATAACTAATACAGTAGTGGCCCACCAATGAAAGAAGTTGCCCATTGATACATAAGTGGCCACCCATAATAATACATAACTAATGACAGTAGTGGCCCACCAATGAAAGAAGTTGCCCATTGATACATAAGTGGCCACCCATAAAAATCTAACTAATGACAGTAGTGGCCCACCAATGAAAAAAGTTGCCCATTGATGACATAAGTGGCCCACCACATAATTAATGACATAACTAATGACAGTAGTGGCCCACCAATGAAAGAAGTTGCCCATTGATGACATAAGTGGCCCACCGCATAATTAATGACATAACTAATGACAGTAGTGGCCCACCAATGAAAGAAGTTGCCCATTGATGACATAAGTGGCCCACCGCATAATTAATGACATAACTAATGACAGTAGTGGCCCACCAATGAAAGAAGTTGCCCATTGATGACATAAGTGGCCACCACATAATTAATGACATAACTAATGACAGTAGTGGCCCACCAATGAAAGAAGTTGCCCATGATGACATAAGTGGCCACCCATAATTAATGACATAACTAATGACAGTAGTGGCCCACCAATGAAAGAAGTTGCCCATTGATACATAAGGGCCACCCATAATAATACATAACTAATGACAGTAGTGGCCCACAATGAAAGAAGTTGCCCATGATGACATAAGTGGCCCACCACATAATAATGACATAACTAATGACAGTAGTGGCCCACCAATGAAAGAAGTTGCCCATTGATGACATAGTGGCCACCCTTAATTAATGACATAACTAATGACAGTGGGTGCCCACCAATGAAAGAAGTTGCCCATTGATGACATAAGGGCCCCCCAAAATTTAAATGACATAACTAATGACAGTAGTGGCCCACCAATGAAAGAAGTTGCCCATTGATACATAAGTGGCCACCCTTAATTAATTCATAACTAATGACAGTAGTGCCCACCAATGAAAGAAGTTGCCCATTGATGACATAAGTGGCCACCACATAATTAATGACATAACTAATGACAGTAGTGGCCCACCAATGAAAGAAGTTCCCCATTGATGACATAAGGGTCCACCACATAATAATGACATAACTAATGACAGTAGTGGCCCACAATGAAAGAAGTTGCCCATGATACATAAGTGGCCCACCCATAATAATACATAACTAATGACAGTAGTGGCCCACCAATGAAAGAAGTTGCCCATTGATGACATAAGTGGCCACCCTTAATTAATACTAACTAATGACAGTGGGTGCCCACCAATGAAAAAAGTTGCCCATTGATGACATAAGGGCCACCCATAATTAATGACATAACTAATGACAGTAGTGGCCCACCAATGAAAGAAGTTGCCCATTGATGACATAAGTGGCCACCCTAATTAATGCATAACTAATGACAGTAGTGCCCACCAATGAAAGAAGTTGCCCATTGATGACATAAGTGGCCACCCAAAATTTAAATGACATAACTAATGACAGTAGTCCCCAAAATAAAGAAGTTGCCCATTGATACATAAGTGGCCACCCATTTTAATACATAACTAATGACAGTAGTGGCCCACCAATGAAAGAAGTTGCCCATTGATGACATAAGTGGCCCACCCCTAATTAATGACATAACTAATGACAGTAGTGGCCACCAATGAAAGAAGTTGCCCATTGATGACAAAAATGGCCCACCCATAATTAATGACATAACTAATGACAGTAGTGGCCCACCAATGAAAGAAGTTGCCCATTGATGACATAAGTGGCCACCACAAATTTAAATGACATAACTAATGACAGTAGTGGCCCACCAATGAAAGAAGTTGCCCATTGATGACATAAGTGGCCCACCACATAATTAATGACATAACTAATGACAGTAGTGGCCCACCAATGAAAGAAGTTGCCCATTGATGACATAAGTGGCCACCACATAATTAATGACATAACTAATGACAGTAGTGGCCCACCAATGAAAGAAGTTGCCCATTGATGACATAAGTGGCCCACCCAAAATTTAAATTTACATAACTAATGACAGTAGTGGCCCACCAATGAAAGAAGTTGCCCATTGATGACATAATGGCCCACCCAAAATTTAATGACATAACTAATGACAGTAGTGGCCCACCAATGAAAGAAGTTGCCCATTGATGACATAAGTGGCCCACCGCATAATTAATGACATAACTAATGACAGTAGTGGCCCACCAATGAAAGAAGTTGCCCATTGATGACATAAGTGGCCCACCGCATATTAATACATAACTAATGACAGTAGTGGCCCACCAATGAAAGAAGTTGCCCATTGATGACATAAGTGGCCCACCGCATAATTAATGATATAACTAATGACATAAGGGGCCCACCAATAAAAGAATTGCCCTTGTACTAATGGCCCCCCGATTTTGATTCAAATACTAAGGGGCCCCCAAATGAGGGGCTGTATCTTGTACTTCAGCAGACGTGTCTTGTTTCTAGTACTCAAGGTGGGCGAGTCTCCAGCATGTCTGGCGCTGAGTATTTGGGCAGATCGGTCAGATCTATGATCCCCTTCAGGTCACCTTGACAACACACCGGTCAGTCATGAGTAACTAGCAGCCATGAGTAACTAGCAGCCGTGAGTAACTAGCAGCCATGAGTAACTAGCAGCCATGAGTAACTAGCAGCCATGAGTAACTAGCAGCCGTGAGTAACTAGCAGCCATGAGTAACTAGCAGCCATGAGTAACTAGCAGCCATAGTAACTAGCAACCGTGAGTAACTAGCAGCCTTGAGTAACTAGCAGCCATGAGTAACTAGCAGCATGAGTAACTGGCAGCCATGAGTAACTAGCAGCATGAGTAACTAGCAGCCATGAGTAACTAGCAGCCATGAGTAACTAGCAGCAAAGCTCGTAATCATGAATATACACAATGATAAATTGGAAATAATATCACACAGACTGTTAAAAGTACTGCAGATATTAAACTTGATAAAATTCTTACACACGGCCAACGTGGTTTTTCCATGAACATGATATTAACAAATACTTTATCATGAATTGAGAATATTGTTATCATATTGCTATGTCTTATACCTGGGTGCCCTCATTATAGTGATTTTTAACAAGTCTTGGTCGGAGCTTTCTGCTGTATTCTGACTAATTCTCCACTAATTTCATAAGCAAGAACACACACACACACACACACACACACACACACACACACACACACACACACACACACACACACACACACACACACACACACACACACACACACAAAGCAAAATACATAACATTAATAACACTGCATTATCTAAACAAAATTATACAATATATGCACTAAAATGGCTCACAAATCCTACCCAATTTGTGACATTTGACCATCCATAACTGGTCTACAGCGCACAAGTAGCGCCATCGTCGACAGACCTAGCCGAAACAAAACAGTGTTATTGAATTATCGTACCACAATTGATTGCCGTTATCATTCATGCACAGCACTCTTGTTTAACATAAAGAGGTTTCTCTACAGCTTTGTTCTTGAAACAGTAATTCACTGCCTTCTACATTACTGCATATTGTAAAACATTATCTGCATATTTAATCTGCAGTTATCATTTTAATTGCAGTGGGAGACTGAGAGTTGTAGAACAGCTTTACTGTCACTGATGCTGGATGAATTAATGAATCAACTGTTTCAATGGTTACACTTTCACTTTGCAGACAGGTAGATCACCCTTTGTTGAACACCTGTGCACATTCATTACCTGAGCAGATGTGATGATGTCCTCATCAGGAAGGTAAGAGAAGACACAGAGCAGAAGTCTGTCAGGTAGCCAGTTGATGTCCACCCTCTCCCGGAGTCTGACAGCAACAAAGTCATCTTTATAATACCATTTACAGTTATAATTTTTTTCAGTGGACAAACCGAGAAGTCAGTTATTCACTGTGCTGCATTCAAGGTCGTAATGGAACCGATTTAAATTCAATCACTGCCCTTGGAATGTGCCATGTTGTTTGTTATTTATCTCTCCCTCTCTCTCTCGTCTTGGGAGAAGAGGATCTTATTCTAAGGCCTTGACTGTTGTTTTGATTGGCCCACACGTTCTGCATCAAAGTTGTACAGTGTATGCATGCTGCCTAGCATCTAATGAATTACGTGATTATATCAAGTGAAACTGCTATGATTTGTTCAGGTTTCACTTTACAGAACTTGAAATTGCCTGCATATTCATTCCTAAAATGATGTTACTGCATGGAGGTACTACAGGTAAATTGTATGAAAGTACAGGTGACAGTATGGATAGACAAGTAACTGCATTGACTGTACGATGGTACAAGAAAGTCTCTCTGGGTACAGGTACTTGCATGAAGGTACGGGTATCTGCACGAAGGTACTCTTGTCAACACATCTCACCTGTGAAAGAGACACTGAGCCAGGTAGTTGATCATCTCTGGGTTGCACATTTTGACGATCTCTGCAAGCAGGTTGAGTCGTTCATGGTCTTCCCACGACTCCATCCACTAGAAGATGTCATCATAACCACAGGTATGGTTATCCGCAGACATTAATCACATTTACGCAGCCACACATCCAAAAGGTGTAACACACTTTACTTGAAATTATCATGTTGCACTGGCTTTATCTATCTATGTTAAATGGTTAAGTGACGGCGAACACTAACCCAACACAGACATCCAGGTAAAATGTCAGTTACTCTCTTTGTTGTAGACCTACCTTCCACACCTGCTTAATCTGCTCCCCAAACTGTTGTTTTAGGGCTTTCCGTTTGGGTTTCACGTAGACTCGACCCTGCTGAGGTCTCTCTGGGTACCAGTGCGTGTTCTTGTACAGCTTCTGTGCAGGCACGTAGATGTCCGTGAGGCGCGATGGCGTCTTCACATGTCCTGTGCGCAATTCCGTCTGCAGCATGTCTGACGGCAATAGAAACACATGAAATGTTGAGTTACGCAGACACATTCTGTGGGGTCTAATTTGAATAAACAGTAAGATACTATCTTAGAATTATATCAATTCTTCAGATTGATAAATTATTTGAAGCAGTTAATGTCAGTGTTGAATCATAAATAATTATTTATTTAGATATTACTATCTAAGTATTCTATACAACTAAAGTCAAGTAATTCCACTGTATGTGGTTAATTTTATACAAAATGTATTTTCTTGAGATTGATGTCTTACACAATACACATGTAATCAAAAATATTTGTGTAATATTAATAGGAGTAATGTGTCAACTCAGCCCACCTCTGCAATACTGCTTGTTTTGAAAGTGGATGTTTCGTTTACCATTTCAACATGCTGTGAGGCTGCAAACATTATCAATTACCAGCTAACAAACCAAATTTGGGGCGTGATATAAACTTGCAACTGTTCCAAATATAAAGTATTGTCCTAATAAATTTTAACATTAATGAAAGGGAAAATTACAAACAAACAGTCCACCTTTAAAACGAGTCTACAATCTCACTTGTCCGGTGGCAAATCCACTTGTCGCAGACTATGGAACAAGCTGAATTTCAAGCCCTGACAACATGTTAATATTAATTAAAGGAAAAACTAGACACAAACTGTCCCCCTATAAAATGAGCATACCATGTCTGGCAGTGAAGAAGTCTGCACTCTTGACCTGCTTGTCCTTGAAGCTGCTGTGGTGTCTGTGGACGGGGGACAGAGACGTGTCCGTGGGAACCAACTGGAAGCCGTAGGAGGACCAGGCATTGTGGTGCTGTGTCTCCACAGGCACTCTTCCGCGGGATCCACATGTCTAGGGCCGCAATCTCCTGTAGGAGCTTTATGCGACGCGGCGTCGTCTCTGGTACCTCACTGTCGACCGCTCCGTCCTCGCCCTTGGTTGTCTGCAATCCACGAGGAAGAAGAACCAAGTTTCCGAGGGCGTCTGTCAGGTTACCAAACTGCTCAATCATGTTTCTATGCTTGTATTCTACGTAGTCTTTACCAGCTTCCACAAGAGCCTTGGTGACGAGGCTGTTGACAAAGGAGGTGAGGTCAGTAGGAGAGGTGGCTGCGTCCTCATCCAGTGCCTCAGTCACCGTGAGGATCATGTTACATGACATGTCAGTGAATGTCGACGTGTCATCGGGTGTCTCCCGTGTCATGTCACCAGTCACGTGTTTCGAGACCTGCACTTTTATCTCTAATTCATCCCGGCTCAGTGACTTGTTGCTGACGTCCGAAGGATGGCGCCGTCGCTGTGAGGCTTTACTCACGGGTCGATCCCCCAAACGCGACCTACCAGACCGAGTCAATTTACGCTTCCCTGAACTCATACCGCTCACGGCGCTTGAGTACGTGCTCAACTTGCTCATTCTGGAGGTCGTCCGACTGTTTTTCTGTTGCTTGGGAAGTGGCTTAGTGCTACGGCGAGGCAGCCCCAGCATCGACAGGGGTTCAGTACCTCGCAGCGATGTGGTGAAGTCTCGGTGAAAGACCGGCTCTAGGATTGTGACCAGCGACTCAAGCATTGCTGTGGAACTCCTGAACACAGCAACAAGAGCTCATTTATAATATAATTATATATTAACATTTTATTATCGCATGAAAGGAAATTTTTGTGCAACATTCAACGAAAATTTATAAATTACTAAAAAGTAATATCTAAATATAGATACAAATAAATATGTATTTTAAATAGTTCTTAATTCATAATCATGATTAGTACAATTGTGTGGTTACTTATTACACTAACTGTGGGCATCGCATCACAGATAACCTACAGCGTCGTAGTGGAATGTACACATACATAATATATTACACAACATCTGCCTCATGGACATGTCAGAGAAATAGTATAAACATTAGTGTTTATTATGTTGGTTGGGGCAAAATTACAATTTATCAGTAATCATATTTGTTTAATTACATCTTCAAGTTCATTACATTATATTTAACACTAGTTCATGTATATATATTAAATCATGAATACAGATTTATTAATGCAATTGTTCTTGAAGTATTATAAGTTTACAAATATATATTTTGTTAATTTGAAAGACTCTCTGCATTAACGCAATCAGTAAATTTGTTCTGCAGGACAGCTAATATTATGTCATACCTCATCCATAGTTATTTTGCTAATTAATATAACTTTATTTCATAAGTTGTACAAGAAAACATTTATACTGTACATCTTAACAACAATTTAAAATTTATACTCTGTATTAATGTTTTCAATAATTTTTTTAGATCTATTTATTTTAATGTTGTAAGTTCCCGGGCAGTTATTTTGTTTTTAGTCAAATAATCACAGAAAATGTGTTTTACTGTCTAAAATTAGTTAAATTAGTTTTATAGATAATATTGTATTGATACATATTGTATTTTTATTGTATAGATAGTATTAGATTATAGTTACGCTAATGTCTTAAATTATATATTATTTCATAATTTTTTTACAAATATACTTTGCAGGTTGTATGTACTCATTTCAGTGAAATAAACTATTCTTATTATTATACTCAATATTTTCATTCTCCTGATCTGTTGTATACGGAACGAGTCTGCAGCAAAGTGAAAATCTGAAGTAACTAACTTTGTTCTGCACAAATTATCAATTTCATCTAAGGTCACTGAGTTAATCCAGAGAACCCCCCAAAATAAAACCAGAACAACACATGGCCAACCTCTTCCCTGACACCAGATTCAAGAGGTGAAGAACATCCCACAGCTGACTTTAATTAGTAAATGTTTTACCTCTCACGAAACTTTTTAATTTTTCCTCCATATATTTCGGCTGTCTCTCACAGCCTTCTTCAGCGAACTGACTTACATCATGTGACACCAGCTGGAGCATGACCGGTGGGAGTTCTCGTCACGGTCTAGGCTTTTTACATCTGTTATTGAACACTGGTGGCCATCAACATACACGGGGGAAGCCGTCTCTAAACAGAGACATTGGACAAGAACTCCTGCCAGTCAGGCTCCTGCTTGTGTCACATGATGTAAGTCATGTGACACGACCATGAAATTCAGTCCACGGAAGAAGACTGGGAAATACAGCCGAAATATATGGTGAAAAAAGTTTCTTGAGAGATAAAACATTTACTATTAACATTGAACTAAGAAACCGGATCATTCCATTCAAACACAGCTGACCTGTTTGTGAGTCCACACAACAGCATCTTCTGTTGCCATGGCGTCCATGCCTCAAACCACTCCCACACTTTGCGGAACAGCTGCTGGTTGTTGAAGTAAGGGTACAAAGTGCTGCCCTGCCACGTGGCCGGGGCCGACATGAGGCAGGGTGCGTACACTGCTGAAGTTACCATATCTCAGGCCTGCGGGTAGCGGCTTCACGGAGAAGTCCCTCGTTCGCTCAACGGTTGGTGTGAATACCGGCCGAAGTGGCGTCACATCGGCGTCGCTGGAGTGCTGCAACTCTGGCATGTCTGGAACACAATAAGAACAGCTACTGTAGCTTGCTGTGGTCACATGGACAGCAACATATAGTGAGACTGTTGCATGTTGAGTCGATTATATCAACACAATAAATGTAATGTTTGTGCGCAGTTCACACACACACACATCATGATAATTATCAGATGTGATCAATTATTATAATTACGTTGTAGGCTTTTTTTACCCCAGCTAGCAATTGTACTACAGAAATCAATAAATCAATTTGTAATTTATTTTCAGCAATCACTGCACATTGCATAGATTTCATTATTATAAAATACAATGCAATTGGCAACGATCATAAAAAGGGTGAAAAAGAAGTGTACATGATAGATACTTATAATATAGATCTGTATCAATCATCTGGTTTACCATGAATCAGTATGCGTATATTGACATTGTGGTGCTCAAGTGGTATTAGCCAGGGCTGGGGTGCAATATGGTTCATAAAGGATAATTTAAGGGCCCAATACCTCCAATGTCAACCACCCAAAATACCAACTAAAAACTTTCAATTGTTAATTGAGGCTCACCAAACTTTTAACCTTTTCAGTCTGACTAATTCATGTATCATGCTTTCACAGTGCGACTTAAAAGCTTGGCGCCTTGGAAAAAAACTGTTGACAGTTTTATAAGAAAGACATTGATAAACTAGAAAGAGTTCAATGGAGGCCAATTAAACTTATTCCAGAACTTAAACATTTATGCTATGAAAGACACCTGTTAGAATGTGGATTGACAACGAAGATATTAATAGCAAAAAAAAAGTCAAACTAAAAGAAGATAGTATGACGAGGGGGCATAAGGCAGCGTTAGTCAAGTCATACTGTAGGTTAGATAAAATAAAATTTTCCTTCTCCCAGAGAACAATAAATGATTGGAATCAATTAAGTCATGGTTGTGTAAATGCCAGCTGTGTAAATATGTTTTTAAAAAAATTACAATTATCTGGCAAGGGCTATAACTAGGTTGAACACTTATAATTTGTAGACATAATTTTAATTCTGATTAAATTATTTATTCATATATGTATTTTAAATTATTTATTATTATATGTTTTATTATTGTAGCACATTTTATGATACTTATGTATTTTTAGAGACAAGTTATAATTTTACTTATGTACTTTTTTTAAAGAAAACTTCGGTCTGGAGGATATATGCACATTATTAGTCCCCTCCCCCACCCCATGGCATTATGATTCTCCGGCCCACCACACCCACCATGGATATGCGTGAGATACCAGTGACTCTGCCTATGTCAGTGCCAGTTGACTCTAAAGTCCGAACTGATCTTCTGATCGCCTTTTTGATATGTCTATGATCGTAACATCAACATGACTTTTGTCCTGAAGCCTGAATGAAGGGATCGAACTTGTCTTCGACTTCGTAACTTAGTCAAACACAGTAGAACTTTCCGACTACGTCTCTCAAACGTATTTATTTTGTGCATAATACCATGGAATAGTTAGACTTAAGAGTACCAACAACACAAATCTTATGCAGCAGTTTCAGCTCACCTGTAGATTTGTCTGCACCATTTCAATACACTTCATGCATCGAGGTACCCCTATCACCGCTCATGTTTACGGCTGCCAGGCATTTAGTGACGCGTTCATCTCCAAGTGCGCGCAAACTAAAACGAAACTGCGGCTGTAACATACGAAAACAATTAATTTATTTACTTGGCAAATAAGTCTAGATGTTAGCAAATACAAACCATATTAAATTTATTTATAATTAAATGCCATTAGTATTTCACATTTGTAACGATATTGAATATATTTGTGATTATTTGTTATTTTGGTCAAATTCGTTTCCGGTGCCTGATTCCTTCTTTGCAGTTTATGGCAGCCAAGTTACGCATTCGTCGCAGATAAATTTGCGGCAAAAACAAACCGTGAATTTTTACTATCTCACTAGGATCAGTGTCACGGTAAAATAAACAGGTAAATGCTTCGCCGTAAGCTGACAAACCTACATATTACACTAATACGTCTCACTGAATTGATAACATTTCGTAAAACTAAAGTACTGCGTGACCGGGGTGCGATGGCTAGGCCTAGCCCTAGGTTAGGGGCAGGGCGCAGGCAGCACAGCCACAGGCCCGGAGAGGGAGGGGCACAGCCACGGATCACTACACTGTCACGGTACTGATGAAAGGCTCTTAATTGGTTGGCCCACGGAAAGGGCAAGATCAAGGATCTGGAACACAAAATCAGAATGTATAAAGGCCGAGAGTAGTTCCATATGTGTCAGAACTGGCAGAAGCATATATATGCTCCTGTAATTAGTGTAATATAATACTAGTCTATTGCCATTGGGACTGGGGAAGACGGCAGAAGTTGCTTTTTTATTCTACTAAGATTAAGTTTTAACTCTCTCCCTTTTGTTTGATCCCTTTGCCAGAATACCCGGGCACTTATATACGAATTGCCTTTTTCAACTGAAACTAATAGCCTGAGGACATCATCGCTAGCCTGTTAATTGTTAAAGTAATAATAATTATTAAGTTTTTTGTAAATATCGGACCTATAATTATCATCCTCTAATGACCTCTATATAAGTAATCGACACAGAGTATACATTTCTGATGAGCAACTGAGTGTTTCTCTCATTGCAAAATAAAAAACAGTTGTACCTATAAAATATGGTTAGATTACTATAAAACATGATTATACAGTATTACAATCACCAAGTTGTGCCAGTCAGTTATATCACTTGACCTAGTCATACACAGCTTGTATGTATGTATTACATAAAAACTACCATTACATTCATGTACATGGCTATATGCTGCAGTATATATGATTGCCACTGATTGTGTTACAGGCCTACACATAACAATGAGTGGATTTGACTCTTCTGATGAAGAAAGTGGAGAATTTAACTTATCACAATTCCCCATTTCGTGGTAAAGTATAACCAGTGTAAATGAGTTACACTTAATTTTGTTACTATAACATACAGATAGTAAAATAGTAAAAACAATACATTTATTTAAGTGTTTGGCCTTATTTTTGCTGCATCATTGATATGTCAGTGACTCGTCTCATTTGCAGGATTTTGTAAAGTAATTATCATACCTTATATGTTAGTGTTATAAGGCACTATAATTATTATCATGATGTATGAAACAATAACAACATTGTTAAACTTAAACGTGTTGAAATGTGTAGTAAGCGCCGTGGCTCAGGACTCTCGACTAAGAGGACCCGGGTTCAATCCTGTGCTGCGGTGTTAAAACCTTGGGCAAGTTTTTTCACTCTACATTGCTCCAGTCCACTCAGCTGTATAAATGAGTATGGCTATAGACAAGTGGTGGATATGTGTACGAACAGCCTTCGTGCATTAATTTTAGCATATGGCTGGATGCTTCCCAGAGAAGTTGAGATGGTGTTTGATTGAGCAGGTCTGCCAGGGAAGTAATGTGTAAAGCGCTTTGAGCAATCCTGAGGATTGGATACTGCGCTATATAAGAACTACTTTACCTTTTTACCTGTTAAACTACAGCATAACTGCATTGTGCCAGGGATTCGTATTTAATTTTCACATTTGTCTTTAAATTTATATTCATGACTAGTATTTTCCATGCCATTCTTAATGCCAGTTGTTTTACGTCTGAAGTGACACTCACACAGAAAGATTGTCAATGTTTCAGGGTCGACTTGTCTACACTTGGACTTGGGGCTGAGACTCTTGCGCTCAGTGGACTGCCAGGTTAGGGAGCATCCATTATTCGTATTGTTCTATAGATTTCTCTCAGTTGATTAGCAATAGACTAAGCTAGTAAAAAACGAATCATTTGCATGGGCTGCTTAGTGTAATAATACTAATTGTACTAATGTTTTTATTCACACACAAATATGTTTTTGGAAGCAATTTATGTAAATATCAATATTTATTCATTAATCCTATTTACCCCATAAACAATGATAGCTTAGTAATTTCTAACACAGTATAATTATTGACTGTTGCAGGATGTCGCTTTAAAGACACTTGGAGACGCCTACAACATGATCTAGGTTTGTAAAACAAATTCCTAAATGAATAATTGTTTGTTAGTAACAATTGATCAGTTCCTAAAGGTTGTGTGTCTATTGCATGCTTCAATAAATTTAATAATGTAACTTGTTGCAACTAAATGATAGCCAAGCTCAGATGTGCACAGACAAAATGGATGATTTGTCTCAGTATTTATATTGTTGACATGTGGAATTGGATCAACTGATACTTTTTTTCATTGTTGTTGCACAGAGTGCGTGAAGAACGCCGGCATCAAGGAGGTGTTTGTGTTGTGTCAACTGGGAGAACTACACAAGTACCGTGTGCCTACACTACTCAAGGACATGGAGGCCTCACAACTGGTCGTACATCATCACCCCTTCCCTGACGGCGACGTGCCAACCATTGAAACACTTCTGCCTGTTCTGCGGAAGATTGCAGAGAATCTCAAACATGACACCAAGACACTTGTACAGTAAGGGAACTATGTCAGATACGCTCAAAACAGTGGACTTAAAACTGAAATGATGAACAAGAGTGATTATGTTTACATAAGCCCTTATGTTTAACGTTTTTAGAATGTCTTCAAAGTGTACGTTTTATCATATGTGCCTAGATATGCTATGCAGAAAATGCAAACAAGAAATGTTTACATGTTTATTAATACATATGTACATAATATTTCTGTGCAATATGTTGTTAATTCTTTCATTATTTTCTTTTAAATGGAAGCATTACTCATATAAAAATATTATCACTCAATCATAGTCGGTACCGTGCCAGTATTATATTAGACCCAGAAATGACTTTATAATCTTTCCAAAAGTTAATATAAAATTCTTATTTTGTAGCTGCTATGGTGGACTTGGTCGATCAGCTGTTGGTATGTTGTTTTGTTTAAATTACTTTAAAAGTTCTCATTTGTTATTTAACTCATCAAAGATGGCTCCTCGCTAGCGACTAGCACAGTCTTAGAAGAGTCTCCTGACCCTATGTTGTGTTATCAATTATATACACCATTACCATGTTTGCTGTGATTGTTATATTTGTATTGTTCCGAGTTGTTTGGCATGGTATGTGTGTATTGTTTGAAATACTGATCAAAAATAAAAGAAAATTCTTCTTCGTCACAAATCAAATTTGTTGATGCGTGAAAGATTAAAAAGAACTGTGTTGATCCCATAATAGTATTATGTCACTTTCCTTTAATCAAATGCAACTACTATTTATAATCAAGTTTTAAGTATTTATCGACAGAGCCACATAATTTTACTATTTTTAGTTAATATAGTCGTATAAATAAATTAATAATGTGTATCATTTGCTTGCCATGTACACGCGTATCACATCTAGTATGCACTGGTGTCGCCCTCTCAAGGATAAACATGTTCAATTCATTTTCAATTCAATTTATTTCAAAACACACAACATTAAAAAGCAAGCAATACAAAAAATAATAAGTCACATGGTACGAATGAAATACAATTAAGAAATATGTTTTGAAAAGGAGTCGACATGAAGTGAAACACTTATATGTCAACACGTTAATAGAAAAGCAGCGTGCCAATATATAATTCTGGCACGGTTGACCTTCCTGAGTTTTGTTGCATACCCCGGGGTTGTAGTGTAATGTAGTACCTGGTAACGTGATACCTACAAACTGGTGATGTTTGAAATATTTGTTTAGTTGGTGTAGTAATTTTTATATATTCAAAAGATTTAGAAGTATAATAATATGGTTTTGATAAACATGATCAGCATACCGATGACATGATGGCAGTGTCTGTGAATTTTTAGATATTTGAATGGAACAGTTTCCATATAATTTGACGAGACGTTAATATTGCCATCAATGAGAGAGTTAACTCTTTTCTGTGTCCAGTGGTGGCCTGCCTGCTCATGGTGCTGGATGGTCAGATAACAGCGGATGCTGCCATTGACCATCTGCGACAGCTGCGCGGTCCAGGCGCCATCCAGTCGGTCAAGGTGAGTAGGCGTTAGGAACCGTTTTAATTTCCCACAACAATGGCTTATTGGAATATCTTCATTGGAGGTGGTAACATCTGTGAATATGGATCTGCAAATAAAAGTGATCATTCATGAAAGTACTGTTTTTGTTTGTGTTGTGTGACCAGGCTGAACCCTTTTGTAACGGAGTCGCTTATGTTTTCGGTCACTGAACATGTTAGAACATTAAAAACCAATGAGTGCTGTTTCTTTGTCTATGCTAGAGTGTTGGTTATCTTTGTGAATGCTGTATTGTCATTGTTGTTGTGCATACCAGAATGGTGTTTGTCTTAAAGTTAGTCACGCTAGAATGTTTTGGAATATCAACTGATTCAGTAGGTGTGCCGAGGTATGACCAAACTGCGATTCATTCTGAACAGCAAATGTTGGGTAGAGACGACATAAACTGAGCTGTGCTTTTTGTTTTCAGCAATACAACTTCCTGCAAGACTTCCGTGAGAACGCAGCGACGTGTTCAAAAGCCACAAACAGTCCCCCTAATGCACACAGACCCATTTCACGGTAAACTGCCACCTTGATGTTTGCTTGCGTGTTGTGTCTTCAACCAATTCATGTATATTTGCATCAATAAATCAGAATTGAAATCAGAAGTGTTGTTCTGGTGACATTGGCAGAACTCTTGGTTCATATCTTACAGTGTAATACATGCGGAAACTATGTATGTTTACGTTTACGGGTGCAGACTGTTGTCTGGCAGTAGTTGATGTCTGGTATTTCAAGTGCAGACTGTTGTCTGGCAGTAGAGGATGTCTGGTATTTCAAGTGCAGACTGTTGTCTGGCAGTAATTGATGTCTGGTATTTCAAGTGCAGACTGTTGTCTGGCAGTAGTTGATGTCTGGTATTTCAAGTGCAGACTGTTGTCTGGCAGTAATTGATGTCTGTATTCTGGCAGTAGTTGATGTCTGGTATTTCAAGTGCAGACTGTTGTCTGGCAGTAATTGATGTCTGATACTTCAAGTGCAGACTGTTGTCTGGCAGAAGAGGATGTCTGGTATTTCAAGTGCAGACTGTTTTCTGGCAGTAGTTGATGTCTGGTATTTCAAGTGCAGACTGTTGTCTGGCAGTAGTTGATGTCTGGTATTTCAAGTGCAGACTGTTGTCTGGCAGTAGTTGATGTCTGGTAT
Source organism: Ridgeia piscesae (assembly GCA_025642075.2). NCBI lineage: Eukaryota > Metazoa > Annelida > Polychaeta > Sabellida > Siboglinidae > Ridgeia > Ridgeia piscesae. Next base: position 819,476 of record JAODUO010000020.1, on the reverse strand, counting down.
TTCAAGTGCAGACTGTTGTCTGGCAGTAGAGGATGTCTGGTATTTCAAGTGCAGACTGTTGTCTGGCAGTAGAGGATGTCTGGTATTTCAAGTGCAGACTGTTGTCTGGCAGTAGAGGATGTCTGGTATTTCAAGTGCAGACTGTTGTCTGGCAGTAGTTGATGTCTGGTATTTCAAGTGCAGACTGTTGTCTGGCAGTAGTTGATGTCTGGTATTTCAAGTGCAGACTGTTGTCTGGCAGTAGAGGATGTCTGGTATTTCAAGTGCAGACTGTTGTCTGGCAGTAGAGGATGTCTGGTATTTCAAGTGCAGACTTGTCTGGCAGTAGTGGACGTCTGGTATTTCAAGAGCAAACCAAAGTTAAAAGTAAAGGTAAGTTCTTACACAGCGCAGTATCCACTCATTAGAACTGCTCCAGACATTTTCCTCCTTTGCAGCCAGTCTGCAATTAAAGCACAAAAACTTCATGCACAACATTACCCTCCATTGTGAGCCCGGTGCCCATTCACGCAGCCAAGTGAACTGATGCAACATAGAGCAAATTAACTTGCACAAGTTTTAATTTGGCAATTCTGCACAACGTGTCAGGCAATGATTATCATCAGTGCCAACATTATGTTATAACACACCGCCTGTGTTTATATTAACCAACAGACACCAGTACTATGTTGTATGACTGTTTATTCTTGGGTGTGAGTGGGTCAGTAACAAGATGTGTTTTGTAATAAAAAATGTTATGCATTATTCTCAATCTGCGTGACACCACTTACTGGTTACGACTGTGGGCTTCTTTGATTGTTTCTCGCAACGTTGTAATACATTGGGCTCATGTGCTGCGATACCACGTGTATCTCGGCACAGTCTAGTCTATAACAGTATTATAATAATATAATAAACAACTTCTAAAACGTCTCTGGAAGTATTTGTTTGGAGACAAAGCCAAATTACTCTGCAACGAATTTATGTTAAACCATATAGAATGGACAGTGGTGGGTGGACTGGCAAACTAAGTTTTATACTCAGTCATTTGTAGGCTTACTGAACTGATAATTAAATACTTGTCTAACGTATGTGCCATTTTATCATGGGCAAAACGCCAGAGCATGATTAGGATGCATTAAACTGAATATAGCATTAGGATAATTCAAGTTGATTAATGAATATAACACGCCTCAATAAATCACAGCAGCATTAATACATAATATGTCTCAAATGATATCAACATAAAATAGCCGAGACAAACAAAAATATACAGTAAAAACACATCACATAAGAAATTATGATGGCAGTTGTAGTCTCAACATGTTCATAACAGACCATGTATATATGGAAGGACAAGAACAGTATACTTGTGAATACTTCTCACTGAAGAAACTCACACTAGTGAATACTTCTCACTGAAGAAACTGTCACACTAGTGAATACATCTCACTGAAGAAACTGTCACACTAGTGAATACTTCTCACTGAAGAAACTGTCACACTTGTGAATATTTATCACTGAAGAAATTATCACATTAGTGAATACTTCTCACTGAAGAAACTATCGCACTTGTGAATACTTCTCACTGAAGAAACTATCGCATTTGTTAACAAATGTATGCATTTGAATGCAAATACTCAATGTATTCCAACATAAATGTAAATGTCTGCTTGCATTCAAATGTTTTAGTCACAATAAATTGTTTTGAAATTAATTTGGACTAAGGCTTAATAAGCGACAAAATGTAGCATATTGTGTGCAGGAGTTATCAAATTTAGTAATTATTTGAACAATTTATCTGCATTATTAAAAAAAATGGGCAATGCATGCAAATATTTACATGGACATTTCACAGTATCATTTGTTGATTGAAATGGTTACATTCAAATGCATTGGGAAATGCACTTGCTAAGAAGCCCAGTGTTTATTTGGCACGACCTTGCAACCGGTTATAATTGTCACCCTGCATCAATCTGAGACGTCAGCTAAGGTTCAGTCAACTCTTATATGACACCATATCATGATGTGTGACAGTCCACCAGTGACACAATTAACTCAGATGACAGCACACTGACATATGTGACATCACATTGTGATAGCTTACTAATGACACAATCAACTCTTGTGATAACGACACTGTGATGTGTGCGTCACTACACTGTGACATTCCACTAATGACACCACATTGTGAGGTGTGTGACACCACATGGTGACATATGCGACAATCAATTGGTGACACAACCAAATCCTGGGACACTACACAGTGACATGTGCGAATCAACACACCGTGAGTCTGTGACATTCCATTGATGACACAATCAACTCCTGTGACACTACACAGTGACATGTGTGACAGTTCACTGATGACACAATCAACTCCTGCGACACCACACGGTGACATGTGAGACAGTCCATTGATGTTTGCGTGCGGTCTCGCGAATCAGAAAGGGCATGTTGCGTGTGTGGATAAGGTCAAAGTGTTTGAGCAGATTCTGTTTGAGTCCGTCGAAGCCGGTCACTTCCTTGCCTGTCTTCTTGCTCACATAGCCTCCAATCCACTTGTCCTAGTGTCACAAATCAGAAGATGTTTCACATATACTTCCATACTAAACGTGACTACCCGGTACTATAAGAATGACAGTTACATAACAGCTGCACTAACTTACATCAGCCAAAGGCAGCAGTTATAAACCATTGCAACTGGCGGATTTACCACAGCAGAGAACAAAACATTACAGGTGTTCACCATTTTATTTCTGAACATTTACAGTTACAGGCTTTCTTCTGAAAAAAATCCAGGCTTTCAAGGTGATGATTTTTAACTAATTGAATTTCACGCTATTCAAGGATTTCCATGCCTTGGGAAAAACAATGAACCACTTCACTATACAACCTTTGTCATAAAGTCCATGTAAATACACCAGCGATAACCTAGTTTTTCCTGTACAGTATATATCAATCATACAGCAGATTAGATTGCACAGGTCACATGCATTACAGAAAAACAAATGCCGCTCCACAACTGAGGCGGCTGGATGTACTGTTTCTCTGTGCATAATAAATTTGTCACTGCTTTATTCGACTGACCTTTGGCGTGAACTCTTCAAGGAAGGTGTAGGGCGATGTGATAACAAGGATGCCACCAGGTGCCACTAGTGTGCCGAGTCTGTTGAGGAAGTTTTGTGGTGTGCGTAGTCGGTCGATAAGATTGGCTGCCAGCACACAGCCAAACTGCCCCAGGTCCAGTGGAAGATTGCACGCATCACCCTGCATGAACAGAGCACGCTGGCGATCCTGCAAAGAAGAGGTTATTAATCTTTTAAAAACAATTTCATTCCGACTTGCAGGTGAACAGTACCAGCACACAACAACGTAATAAAATAATTAAATGCAATATAAGTTTCATAGATAAAAGGTTAATAAATTACATACCATTATATACAAATAAGATATTTAGACGATTACACGTCACTCCATTCGATAAACTCTCTAAGGTGCAACATGTTGAGTTATTTTAGATATTATCAAAAGCAATTTTTGGCTGAATTGAACTTCGGAAGCTGCAACAAATGCTAGTTCTGTAACAGCCTCTTTCTTTTATAAATTTTACTTTTCATCTGCAGGTCACCAGGAAACATTTTTGGAAGCTCATGTTTCTTTTCGAGTCATACAAATAGACAAACAGCTTTATCAAACATATTAAACAAACATTTAATTATTTGAAAATACTAAATAACTTACCTTAAATATAATATTGCATTAATTGGATAGGCTGACATATTACTGATGTTCTAATTCATGAAAAAGAGCATTTCTTACATGGGCTAGGCAGACACATCATACGGTAGTGCCTGTACTGTTAGTACAATGGCCCTTGACTTTACCATACCATGACCCTAGATTTCTAAATATTTACACATAAACAAAAAAGTAGAAATGTAAACAGTAAACACCCACCACAGCTGGGTCGACCTTTGCCTCAAGCGTCTCCTTCAAGTCGCCTTCAGTCGTTATGTAGTAGGCCATCTTTCCCTCATCTTTGAGCAGATTACAGGCATCAACGAACGACTGGCTGTAATCTATACCCACCACTTCGTCAAATAGACGACACAGTTCAAAGGTCGACCGTCCCACAGCACAACCGACATCCACCGCCCGACTTGGCAGTCCTTCCTGAAATTACACGAATCACTCATTTAATTCCCCGTCGTACCACTCCAGACAACGAAATGGGTTTTGGTGTATTTCTGTTGCATTACTAAAATGTCACAGGCCACTACCATTATCAGTGAAAGTAGAATCTAGATTGCTTGGAGACTACAGTTATGAGAATGCTTTATTAAAAATAGTGCCCTAAAACCCATAAAATATTAGTTATTGATGTATCTATTTTGATGTAAGCCATGTATATTTAGCTGTACTGTTTTATATTCTTTTGTGCAGTGACTTAGAACCCTCTATGATGATACTACATGCATACTAATGATACTACATGATTGTGTACTACAGGCTGTACCAGGTAATTCATGTTGTATTGTACTATTTTAATAATCCTGTCAAATGTCACTATTTATTGTAATACAGCCACCTTGCAATTAAGGTCACTTTGCAATTAAGGCCACCTTGTTGATTTCCCTACAATATAATTATTATGTCTAGAGTGTAAGGGCTTATTGATTTCTTAAATCTGTTCTAACAGTGACATAATATTATACAGAAGTTACATCAACTGGCAAATAAACTAAACATGAAGAAATCTTCCAGTCAGGGCCATGTTTGTGACTCAACAACATTCTCTGACTGAACAATAATTCTTTTATCTGACTGACCAATCTGTTATGAGATAGGACTGAACATGACATGCCACTTGAGGTGTACACATTCCTCATCAAGTTATTCAGTCAAAATGTTTATAACAGCCACCATTTGTTGTTCCTGCCAGAATGCTCCTTTGTGTCAAAGTCTGAAATAGTTGGCCCCACAACATTTGACACACATAACTTCAACAACTGAGTGAACTGACACACCCATAGCTTAACATCCCTGTGTGTCATATGGCCTGTTTTGTGTTTGAACTCGGAAGTACTTTAGGAGTTTCTGTGTAAGTCACTTGCTGTGTCCTGTTCAATTCCCTCTGCTTGTTGGTTCATGTCATTGCGTCATGGTCTATGTCACTGTGTTGCCATCCACGTCAGTGTGTCGTGGTCTATATCACTGTGTCGCGGAGCATGTTGCTGAGTCACACTGACTGCATCACTGTCCATGTTATTGTGACATGGGCTACTGATCTGTTATTGTGTCCTGGTCTGTGTCACTGTGACCTGGTCCAAACGGTGCTACTAAATTAATTGTTGCCAAACAATGATATCATAGCATGACAGAACCCTGATGTGTAAAAGCTTTGTAAATCAATAACCATTCCAGCAAAGATAACATTTTAGCTGAGCTTCCTATCAGATACCTACTTTTAACATTTGCACGTCAACTGCCATCAAGTTGACATTTTACTACACTGATATTTTATGCGTACGTTACTGTTGGCTTTTCGACATTCGCATCCTTTCAAATGTCATGCTAACATACTTTACATGTGTAGCTAAATATTATTCTGAACTTCAGTTTATTGTTGTTATCCTTTAATCCAATCAGGTGTGAGTTGTAAACTTGAGCGTCCAGTGCACTCAAGGGAGGGTTAATGTGACCAGTAACAAGCAAGGCAGGCATCAGGTGTGTAGTAAATGCTGACGTTTAATCATTTATCTGCTGCTGCCCACACTGGGTGTGTTCCAGGTCAGGGACCTATTATTAGACCCTAATGACACTGGTGCAGGTAGTAATGACAATATATGGCATCAACTAATCAATCAACAAACACTACCGTGTTGTATAGAGTGAGCATCCATAACTAATGCCCCACGTGCAAATGCATTCCCAGAATGCAGAGACCCTGACAGCTACACAGATCTGTGCACAAAACCTGATATTTAAATCGACGCTCGTAATACAGACCTTTTGTGCAATAGTTTGAAGATGTATGTGGTCAGTGTGTTATTTCTGAACTGAGATGTATGTGGTCAGTGTGTTATGTCTGAACTGAGATGTATGTGGTCAGTGTGTTATGTCTGAACTGAGATGTATGTGGTCAGTGTGTTATGTCTGAATTGAGATGTACATGTGGTCAGTGTGTTATGTCTGAACTGAGATGTATGTGGTCAGTGTGTTATGTCTGAATTGAGATGTACATGTGGTCAGTGTGTTATGTCTGAATTGAGATGTTCATATGGTCAGTGTGTTATGTCTGAACTGAGATGTATGTAGTCAGTGTGTTATGTCTGAACTGAGATGTATGTGGTCAGTGTGTTATGTCTGAACTGAGATGTACATGTGGTCAGTGTGTCATGCCTGAACCACAGCTTTATCTAGACACCCGTCCATCCGTCATTTGGACGGGCAATTTCAAATATGGACGGGGGAAATTTTTCGAGGACGGGTTACAACCCGTCACAGTGTGATAAGGCCCCGTCCTGGCAGTTTATATGACGGGTGTCACCGTGTCATCACTGGAATATAACGTGTTCTGTATCCCCCAGAAACAAATATTTCCAGTACTGTGAATTCCTAGCACGGCGCTCAAAGATGCCTACCACCACACTATTCACGCGTACACTGCAGGCGTAGCATTAGCGCAGCGCAAGAAGCTCATTTTACGCATGCGTGTAGGGCGCCTACTCCCAGCGGCAGTCGTACATGTGGTTTCATTTGCTGCTAGAGGGGTCAAAGCAATGCGTTAATGCCCCAACAACCATTTCGCAAATAGCATTAGCATACGTGATTGGTTAATTCCGTTGGGGTGTCACACGTCAATAATAATGGGCATGAATTAACTAGTAACGCAAACTTCATAATACAAATTATGCACACTTTTCGAATTTATATCCGTAATAAAATATACAAGTGTTATATGCATGTATATTATTAACATTTCGACTTTATGGCGTTTATGTCTGGAGTGACTCCCGGGAATGATCAACTTTAAAACGAGGCCTTGTTAGCGACTCACGTCCACGCGATGCCTCCACCCCCGAAGCCGAAGGTTCGCAAACTAACCACAATAACGAAGTTTTTCACGGCAAAACCGACACCAACTGTTACGGCAACACCTTCACCGCCGACGACATCGACTTGTTATTTTATTGATGTTTTGTAGTAATTGCGAAGGTAAAATGGTGTATTTCGTTTATGATGATTTTACAGAATGTATTATTTTGTTATGAAGAGTACGGCAATGAGGTTGTTTTTGAAGATTTATTAATAATTTGTTGTAGACATGTAACACTGCTTGAGAGTACTGTATATAATGACTGCATAATTTACGTAATTTTGTTATTTACACTGCGACATAATGTAACCCGTTTTTTTATTAGGCATGGTTGTAATAATTGGAAAATGTCATTAAATAAGACATTATTATATTATTGTTGTTTTGTTATTGCATATAAAAAATAAGATAGCATAGCAGAAAAAAAGGTCTTCCAAAATTGTAGACATGTATCATTAATTTTTACCCAAAGTTGTGACTGGCAAAAATGTGATCCTGCATAAAGCCCTGGTCTGAACTGAGATGTATGTGGTCAGTGTGTCATGTCTGAACTGAGATGTATGTGGTCAGTGTGTCATGTCTGAACTGAGATGTATGTGGTCAGTGTGTCATGTCTGAACTGAGATGTATGTGGTCAGTGTGTCATGTCTGAACTGAGATGTATGTGGTCAGTGTGTCATGTCTGAACTGAGATGTATGTGGTCAGTGTGTCATGTCTGAACTGAGATGTATGTGGTCAGTGTGTCATGTTTGAACTGAGATGTATGTGTTCAGTGTATTGTGTCTGAACTGAGATGTATGTGTTCATTGTATTGTGTCTGAACTGAGATGTATGTGGTCAGTGTGTTATGTCTGAACTGAGATGTATGTGGTCAGTGTGTCATTTCTGAACTGAGATGTATGTAGTCAGTGTGTTATGTCTGAACTGAGATGTATGTGGTCAGTGTGTCATGTCTGAACTGAGATGTATGTGGTCAGTGTGTCATGTTTGAACTGAGATGTATGTGGTCAGTGTGTTATGTCTGAACTTAGATGTATGTGGTCAGTATGTTATGTCTGAACTGAGATGTGTGTGGTCAGTACGTTATGTCTGAAATGAGATGTATGTGGTCAGTATGTTATGTCTGAACTGAGATGTATGTGGTCAGCATGGCCTTTGTCATCATCACCATCATCATGTTATACTTCACTTCATAAAATTAAAAAACCCAAAATGCTGTAAAATGGGCTTACATATCTCAGAAAAGTTGCAGCCTAGTGAAAAGTTTGTTGATACATGGTTTTGGCAGCCTCAACATTGGCAGGGTTTTTATAGACAGGTGCCCTTTGTTGGCTCCAAGACATAATTGTCATGACATGATAGATTTCTTGGTCCAGTGTGTATGTGCCTCAGTGAGTCATTGTCCCATACACAGCACATACTTCATTGCTTGAATCGTGGATTCATGCCAACGCCATGAGCAATCACCGACACTGACTGGTCTTGATTCATACCGCTAGTGATCCACAGCGACCAGGCCGGTACAGCACAGAGTGACAGGTGGGCGTGACCTGTTGGTGCTAGATGACACTGCAATAAACATAATATGCGGACGTGCTAACAAGCAAGCCACAATGGCACAAAGCAAACTAGTTAGGCTAGTACATATTCCAAATTCCCATTCGACTGCTATTGCAGTAATTGCTGCAACTGGACTTTCCACTCGTTTTATATTTCACTCAGACTCAGTGACAACCCTCTAGGAATAAGAAACAATACAAACCTTTCCTTTAAAATACTGCATGCACATATCCGCACATCTCTTCGGGAAATCTAATGCATCTTGCGGACCGAAGTCATATCCTAGTATTTCGGTTTTGTTGCCGTAGTGAAAGATGAGGTATTCGTGCAGAGATTTCTGTGTCTCGTATACGTCGTTCTGTTGTCGTCTGCATCTACGCTTCAGCGACCACAGTTTAAATGAACTATAAGCTGCAATGCCCGTACTCAGAGCTAATAGTGAACCTGCTAATATTCTGTGATCTATGCCAACTGCATGCGCCATGATACTGCTGTATAACAATACAAAGTTGGCGTCGTTGACTCCACAACAGAGGGCATTTCAGTAAGTCACGCTGACCGGAACAGGAAACGTACCATAGGCAAACATAATTATTAGTTGACCGCAAGATGGTGCTACTGCGATTGCATTTGTTCCTCGCCCAGTCGCTAGGCGTTTGTGTGGACCCAAACCAAACGCGATGCCTCCGAGAACTTGCTAGACAATACGCCTAAAACCACCCATACAATTTTGGAGTTTTTTTTATGAAAATGCATTTTGTGCATTATTCTTGCCACTTTAAAATTAACGAAATGTGTGAATGACTAAAAACGAGAATATTTCATTTAGAAAAGAAGCAGGTGATCCATACGAGAAATTTTAATTAGCAAAATGGATATAAACTATTTAATCTACATAATTAACGTTATTGAATAATTACCACATATGAAAATAAGGTTATCTTATAATACATAAATAGTCAGTATATTATACGTCACCCAATGATGTAGTGTCCTGGGTAGTTATATAATGGAACTCCCTATAATGTTACGCAATTTATGTCGCGGGTCCCTCAGTGATAGTTATTGTGGACATGCTATTTAGTTTTTACTAGATTACACCTATCTATAGACATAGATTGCGCAAGGATTAGTTACAATGATTTCAGTATTTTTTGGTTAAAATTCACATTGGCAACCTCACGAGAGTGGGTCACCACTTCGTATTACAACGTTGTTTTTATAAAAAAAACATGGCTTACAAAGTAGGAAAGCACATCGCGAAACGTAAGTAAATACATATGACGTCATTTTCTATTATCGTATGCGACGGTATTGTGCCGAATGACGTAGACAAACCATAGCCTAATCCGTTAAAGCTACGTTTTTCCCAGGCGAAGTGTGCACTTAATTGCAGTATATGCAACATGCTGCAGCGAAGTGGGTACTAGGCTAAATTGTTATATTTAGCTATGCACGGACTTATATGCACTGGACTGCTGTCTCCGGGTTCAAGGCCGCTAGAGTAGCGCAGCAAGGTCAACCTAGCACAAGATGTATAAGTTACTTCCGGTTGTCTGCTGGTTGCCGGCAATTTCGCAGTTGACCGCAGGAAAACATCGTTTTAATAAGACATTTGGATACACTCTTACATGACACGTATGTTTAATAAAATCCTAGCAAATACATTGTTTGGAAAGTTGTTTTGAGTGAAGTATTGACGATTTTAAACGGCTAAAATGCGTTGCCGCGAAAAAATCATCGACCCAACTTGGCAACTACGAAGTACTAGTCCGTGTTGCAATTTATCAGTAAATGAAACCGTGGCTGCTTCGGTGGTTGGGGCAAACCCAGACTAGGGAAGGAAACAATTCATCAGTTTTAATCAAAATGAATGACTTGGGATTTAGTTACAGCCACGAGATGGACTTTAGGACCAGGGCCAACAGTATACAGATGGTCCCGAGACAACCCTCCACACCCCATGATTGTTACGGAAAATATAGTAGGTAGCCCTGCTGTAGGCACTTCAAAAAAATTACCACAGGATTTTGGCTTAAATGAAAGGTAATAAGTTACAGATCACGTAACTGTTAATTTTATTACGATACCTTTATTAGATCCAAAATTATTGCAATTTAAAAACGAAAAAATTGCGCTAAATTTGTGTATCTCTTATAATGGTAAAATAAGCTTCTTCTTTTTTCTGTTGATAAATATTCGAATAAGTGACTTTAAAATGGCATAACGTTGTAATTTATAGAACTATTAAAATATTGTTTGCAACATTTTAAAATACATTGAATGGAGTGATAAATTTTCAATACTTATGTTTTTTCATACTAATTAATCCAGTTAATTAGCTAATATTAGTTAAGTAGTGCACCAAGTTAATAGGCCGAAACATTCTAATTAAGACCAGCCGGGTCCATAAATATGAAGATATTTATACATAATATTATTATGCAGTGTGCATAACCACATTTATTACGAGAATAAATATATATTAACTAGTCATGTAATAATAAATTAGTTAATAGGTGATAATTGGCATATAATATATATTAACTAGTCATGTAATAATAAATTAGTTAATAGGTGATAATTAGCAGGCAACCTCAACAGACAGAAACTTTTTTGTAAAATGCCACAATGTCCATGAATATGTTTATATTATATAAACATGACATTTGTAAAACCACCTTACTTATGGTAAGAGATATAAATTAAATAATTATGTAATAAAAAATCATTAATAATAAATTAATGAATAAATCAATATATAATTAGCAGCCGTACTTTGTATATACACATGAATAAACGGCCATAATGTCCATAATTATTAAGACATGTCCACATTAATTACGGTAGTAAATATACATTAGCCAGAAATTTCATATTAACACCAACTTAATTAATAAGTTAAAATTGGCTAATGTTAGCATGCTAACTCGGCAAAGGGTTATGTTTTGATGAAAGCCAGCAGTAAATAATTATGAAGTAAATATAATTTATGCAATGTTTAGAACCATATGAAACATTATGATCAACCATCAATGTCATTAAATAATAACTTTATTAATAAATATCTAAATAACAAACTCAACAGATTAATGCATGACAATGAAGCACAGTTGTCATACTTCACTTGTTTATGGGTGACTGTGTGTTTACAGGTTGGACAAATACTGCAGGCTCAGTAGAGACCAGTAATAAATGTTTACCATTTCATAATATTCTGCATTTCAACATGAACTTGATGAAGTAATGTTTATAAATGTTAACAGTGTTTCGTCACCGACTCCAACATCTCGTGTGCCAAATGCTGCTTTCTGGGTTACCCTCCATAGGGATAAAGTGCACGGTGAAGAAGCTGCTCACATTACTCCACCTCACAAATCTTTTGCAATATTCACAATATTCTGCAAGATCTACGCAGGAATGTTCATAATCCAGTGTGTCCTGTGTCGTACAGAAACATCTAATTCCAGTGCTTTGTAATTAAGTTGTAAAGTGATGTCTGTATTATTCAATGTGTATTATGTGTCACATTCAGCGAGATAAATTGTGTAAAATTATTTAGTGTATGCAGATGATGCCTATGATATATTGACGACTTTGTAGGCTATGTACCTTGAACTACTACCTTCACAGTTAACTGACAGATAGTTTTGTTCAGGCAATGCAATAATGCTGTGTTCTTGTCTATTAAAACTGCAGTGTATATGTCATGTTCACAGGGATTGTATCTTTAGACAGCGTAGATATGTTGCTGTGTCATCTTCAGCCAGATGAAGCTTGTAATCATGCATACACGTAGTGTGTGTAACTTTCAGGTGCGAGATTTCTGAAATAAAACAATTCAAAGTGCATGTAATAACTACAATAATTAATCAAACACATAGAATTATTGTATATCCATGCCAAGCATTTAAATACATATACTAGAAATAACAAATACCCAATTCTTAGTAATGCTTAAATTTCTAGAAGTAAAATGCATTATTATTAATTATAATTAGGAATAGTTGTAGTGATATTTTATTCACAATAATAAAACAGGATCAGAATAAATAAATTGCACATGAACAATCATCAAAATATAAATAACACAAATCAATAATAAATACAAGCGAATGGCAGTAAATATTGAAAACAGTTATCAATGCCTAACTGGGCTTGGGCCTAGGCCAAGCAAGGGCTGGTATAAACTGACAGCACAGAATGACAGATCGGTTAAATGATCGGCTGTTGTTAAACTGGCTTGAGATTAACAAATTATTATGAATATTTAAACATTACATATAATTCCAATCTATGAACTTACACCCATAGCAAGACTAGTTAAAACTTGCGTCACTTGCCCAAGAAAAAAGTTAGCCTTGCCTTCGGTATTGTTTACGCCATTACGCCGACACCCCGATGCATATTATACGTCATGTACGACGAAAATAGAATTAAATAAACCATTTAGAACTACACTGGAGATAGCCATAACATTTACCAAACTAGGTACAGTCATCGTTTAGGAAAATTATCACTATTATTTAATTAAACAGTTATATTCACCGCAAGAATCCTGTCGATGTTTGGCATCTCCATCGCAGTGGCTAGTAGACCGGAAGTGGGGAGTACATCTTGTGCGCTCGTGACCTTTGCAGCCAACTCCGCCGCTCGCGAAGCGCCGCGAGCGGCGGAGACAGCAGTCCAGTGCATATAAGTCCGTGAGCTATGTAACGGTTTGGATTGCAAATGTACCTACCTCGGGTATTTAAATATGTTCAGTAGTTCTTCATTGTACCGCTAAATTTGAAACAAACTGCAATGTAATTTTACACATGTATGCGTAAAACAGCTTACCTGTAACAAATAAGGTGATGTTTGTCCGTCATCTTCTTACTGTGTCCAAGTTGTTGCTCTTTTCTGACACACACGCACGCACGCACGCACGCACGCACACACACACACACACACACACAGCGCCGTGTATAGCCTAAACTGCTCAAAAGCGATATTCATATTTATTAAAATGAACAATGTTTTCGCTCGTGCCATGTCCGTACAGCTCCTGGATTTCCGCTGTGCAGTGGTGAAGTAGCTGACATCAGACGAAATGAGGAACATCAGAGTGCCTGCAAATACCCTAACCTCGACTCCCTTCCAGGTATATAGGCCTAATAGCGAAGAGATCGAGTTCGGGCATTTGCATTATAGGCGAATTGCTGCTTTTTTCGGCGATGGGTAGCTTACAAGTATGTAGGCCTATACCTGTATAAACGGTTGTCAAGTTGGTGTTCGTTGGTTGCACTGATCATTCTGTGCGGCTTTCATATGTATTTTTTCTACTAATTTATTGATGTATTTTATGAGTGCTGCAAATGAATTCCCCTTCTGGGATAATAACGTTTTACTGTATTGTAGTAACCGGACGCCACTGGCGCGGGAACACAATTATTATTAGGGAGGCTTCCGAAATCTCGGATCATGACATCAAAAGACGGGGGAAGGGACGCTGGTGCTGTTAAACAGTTTTCACCGCCACGGCGCTGTAACTGGCTTCTCCGCTACCTCTTTCGTCTCCTCCTCTCGGTTCAACAGATGACACATCGGAAGATGCGGAGGGGTGCTTTTTTCGCGGCCGTGCTACCAAAACTTGACATTTACTACCATGGACCATGTCGGGCCCCAGTAGGATTCCTTTAATCTGCTTTTCTGTTGAACTTGTTCAATGTGGTTGATCTTTCTTTGATACTGGCAGTTCTGTCTATGATTGCGCAGTCTTCGATTTGGTCCATTATTGGGGCTGTATGTAGTTTCATACATAGGTCTATGGTAGTATTTTTAGTGCTGACATCATTATGTGTAGAAGGGTTGTTTTAACACAACCCGACATCCATTGTTCGACTGACATATTTATTTGTCATTCTAATAATAAAAGGCATTGATGGCAGACACCATGACGGTATACACCATAGATCTACTGCGAAAATATTCTGGGATTGATTTTGTGATACATTAATTTTGTTGTTGCCCTAACCGCGCTGCGGGAATAAATAGCAGTCGCAAAACACTTGGTTAACAAAGAGCTTTACCATTCCCAAAGGAAAACAAACACTACATAACGAATGGGACTGCAACAGCGACACATTACGATAAGACTAACTGTGGCGTCGCTTCATGTGCAGCTGGCATCCATCCAGTATTTGTTTTCTGTCGCGGCGTCCCCGCGATAGAGAAATACTTTGAGAGAAGCCATTGCGCTGTGAAAGCCGATCGTAACTCGCCACGCCCGCCTTTTTCGCTAACCGCTGTTCGAATGGAGCCGCTGGCGGCGGCAGTGGGAGCCTGCTGCCGCCGACGCAGTTGTCACGAGCGGTCGATAGTAGCCTCGGCTACCGACGTGGATGACTACGGTACAAAACTGTTTCGGCGAACGCACTGGGCCGCTCGGGAGAACAGTAAACCGTCGTCACGACTAACGTGAGCGCCACGTCGCCGGCCCGAGGCTAATTTAATTATAACGAGAGCTTTGCCGTTATTCACTGTTTGCCGCAGTATCGATTTGTGTTAGTCTCTTCAGGGCGATGCGACGGTTCTAGCGACCGGGCGCCGTCGCCCCGCTACACTGGCGTTCTACAGCCGTCGCAAAGGCAGATGGCCGACCCATCTCCAAATTGGCTCATTTCTCCGAATGCTCACCCTGATTTCGCCTCGACAGTGTGACATTTGGAGTCACATCGTTAGATGGCATGCACATATTTTTTACTCAGCAAAATGTTATCTAGCCACTGCTGATTAATTGAAAGTTGGTCACTCCACTTCGTCTTCCGCCAATGAGCGTCACAATATCAACTGACTGGTGATTACATATATATGTGATGGATTAGCGGTAGATAGAAGGAATAAGAACAGCGCGTTCGACAGAGATATGTCACAGAAGGCAGACGGGAGGTAGATACACGTGTTTTGATCACGTTGATGGTTACCGCGGAGTGAGAAACGAGAGATGGGGCAAATGTTGTGGAGCGCAGATTTAATATTACAGCTAGAACTCGTTCCAAGACATGTCCAGTTGTGTAATCCTTTGTTTTATAGCTATAGTCTTAATCAGACATTAATAATTACTTTCATTAGTCATGTTCTGGAAAATCGCCGATAGACTTGGAATCAACACCATAATAAATGGTGCCAAGTCTCTTGTTTGGTAAACGCTTGCTTTTTTCGCTTGGCAATACGTGTCTTCTAACAGTTAATGTTTTAATAAGTTTTTGATTAAATATGCATGCTGAACACGGTGCTATAGTACGGTAATCTAATCAGCGTCGTTCATTGGTTTGTCCACGTAGAGGAAAACATTTGCAACTCGATAAAGTTGTGGACGCGGAGTGGGGAAGACTGTGCGATTTCGGCTGTTTGATGGATATTGCGTTGATTTACTTCTTGTGATAATAAAGCAAACATTACGATATACACTAATGTGCAGGTGGCTATGCCGATTAATGCGATGTGTCTGTGAAAGTCCCAACCGGAAGATGGACATTTTTGCTACCGGGCTGCGTACAAAACAGCAATGATTTTCGCTATCAATACGTGACAATATGCGGTCATCGATAAAAATACCTTTTTGAACATTCACAATAGATCAATCGATGACCTCAGTTGTTGACACAATCTTTTAAAATCGCATAACCCATAATCATAATAGGTGTCTTATTACTGTTAATAAATTAATTTAATGGGCGCAAGTGTAGCCTTAAGCTTATCGCGCCTCAAAAGTAGCGTGCATGTTACAATTATTGTACGTTAACGTGGTAGCTCTGCAAAACACTCTACCAATACTACGCAAATGGTCTCAATTATATTCTGCAGCGAGACGATTGTCAATTATCGTTCATGGGTGCCATACAAATTGATATAGTGTTCGTGATGCGTTCGTTCCCGTCGGCAACGCAAGCCGCATTAGAACAGCTTCAAGTCTATTACTGCGGTGACGTGACAACTAAACACGTCTGGTCCGCCAGTGGTAGACTCGTATAATTAATACGACAAGCGTAATTAACATGATGTACCTTGCAGTCTGCACAGCCGGTGCGTAAATTGATTTTTCTTTTAATGAGGTCACGACACAGTCGCTACAAGTCAAAATGAACATTGAACATTTTTATAGAACCTGATCATACCCGCAGTCAATACTGGAACACACTCCCAATACTTGACCAATAATTTCAAATCTTTCATTTGGATCTGTTCACAGTGATTACGTGTACATCCACAGCTTGTCTAATTATTTAATTGAACAACCGTCAGTAATTGAACCACCTGCCGAATGTAGTCCCAGGTCAGTACATCACTAACCCAACAGTATCTTATATTGCAATACATCATTTTAAAACCTGTGAACCAACTTATTGTAGACATTGGCCAACATGTTTCATCTGCACTATTTTGAAATGTTTACCCCAAATGAGATAACACAATTGATATCACATTCCTGGGTAAATTCAATCGATGGTCAACAGCAGAAGACTAGCAACATTTTAGTGTCACTAGCATACAGGTAAACTACTATTCACTTGTGATATACAACAGACACAGCAAGTGGAATTGAAAATGATCAGAAAACGTTTAATGGCAGCAAGATACAAAAAATTTACAGATATCCTCCATCGCATCTCTGCCACATCACAGTGCACCTTGGCAACGACAACAACAATGTTACATTTTTGTCGTGATTAAACAAGAAATGTGAAATGAACACGACACGTGCGATCACTGAAGCAAGCACTTGGGAATGGTGGCGAGATGTAGCTGGGTATTAAGGCAATAGACGGTATATGGCTAGATGTGACCACCAACCTCATTTTCAAAAGTGAGGATACCTGACCAAACAGTGCACAAAAGACACTCTTATTACACGCAAAAGCAGAAAAACGGCACAATTGCCCCCATTAAAGCCAACATATCGTCCCCCCCTTACCAAACAGATTGTGAAAATATGCCTCATAAGGTTATTTCAAAAATGGCAGTCACTATCGTTGTTTCTGATTAGGGCAAACTGTTTTCACTGAAATATTAACAAGTGCTTGCCTTAGTAAACGCAACCCAGTAAGTACACAAGTGGGGAGACAATAGCAGCGAGAGAATCACCGTTCCAGTCCACCATTACATCGTCCTGGCCACAGTCAACACAAAGCTAGCAGTTACATATGCTACCTAGCAACGACAATACGCAGCAGCCAATGATGACAGGAATGTAGTGCAGCCAGACGAAACAGCTCAAGCATGCTGGGCACTGGTCAACCAAACAAGGCTGGACATCAGTCTGGAAATCAGCACCCAGCGATAACGCCGCACTTGTTCATCTCGATGACTGCTGCACAAGTTGGCCGCGGAGACGCTTGGAGCACATAGAAATACAGACGAAACAGGCAACCCATTGACATCATGGGGACTATCACCGAAAATACAGCACCATGATAAAATGAAACACAAATTTTCATATAAAATACCGGTACTGTGGGTCTATATATCAATCACAGCAACGGGCATTTGCTTCTAAAAAGACATAAATCACGCGCCTGTGTAAATCTTTGGTTATCGTGGTGGCAGCGATGTGGAAATGGGGGTTAGTTAACCAAATGTGTCACGTGGCAGTTGAACTAAATGCGTCATGGTGTGAAATCACTCGTGACATGGTGCAGCAGCAACACTAGCGAGACACACACACACACAAACACATATATACAGAAGTTTAATCGTGGAAAAGACTGGCTAGACTTAGCTAATTACATATACATGTGCGGACACCATCGAAAGAAACATCTAACAACTGGACACTCAATGTTCGCAAAGCCTGCTCCTAGGAATGGTTCACTGGGTGAGTGCTAACGATCAGCGGCAGGAAACAGCTCATAGCAAAAATAACGATGGACACTGTGGGATACTTCACCCGTAGACAGCGACATCACATCTTGACTTCTGCAAACTATTTGGACATATAAACGGCTGAAATCGAGCATAACTCGCCATTAATGAACAAAATATCGCCACCCGTTTGACACTTTACCAATCAGCTTATGTGAGCCTACTTGTTGAGTAGTCAGGCATTTTTTGAAGACATAGGCCCTCACTATTATGTACATGTAACTCTGCCGGAGAATGCTCGTGATCACTCACCAGAGTGAAAACACCCAAGAAGGAGAATGGATTTGCCTGGCGGGCAGCAAGATCGATGTAATTTGGTCATAGCGTCACACTCACATTGTACACATACACTTATATACATACAGTGAGCACATGTTCCGAGGAAGAGAACATTACAGAGTGATAAGAACGGGAGCTATGTTCTGTAGTAATACAGTAGTCCTAGGCTTGCTACATGATACCTGTACAGTTCAGAGAGACAAACTAGACGTGCAGATTACTTTGAAGTCATCATTGTGACAAACTCTGCAAGGCAAAAAACAAGACAACGTTACATAGAGACAGTACACATACAACTGTTTTTTTAACAATCTCCAAAACCTAAAATAAACACTAGACATTCAACATTCTTTGCGTTTTATGTGCACTCTGTTATAATGCAAAATGTAATATACACTTTATGCCACAACCTGGTCATGTTTATTTTTCTTACTTGATTTTAAGCATTAACATTTTATATCCTTAGATGTTTACATAATACAACCTGTAACACCATTCACAAATGCTTTACAATTATTGCATTATTATCTACTAGACCAGCGTGCTGGCATCTTCATGACCTACTATACTGAAATTTGCCCACAAAGTCCCCACTACTAGGAACCAGAAATAAGATTACCAATCTGAGCTACTGCCCAAATTCTAATCAGCATGGTACCACATACTTTATTTAATAAATGATGATATTAAAAATCAATCACCCGAACCAACATTGTTTGATAAGACCAACTTCCACAACGCAAAAGAATTACATGTCGCCCTTTGAGGTCATATGGAAGTTGATAATCAAATTTATTTTTCATCATTTGCCAATGTTCCCCCTCGTTTTAGGATTAGCCACCACTAAAGTGATGACTAAACTAATTTCTGTCTACTCCAAGAACAGAAAATCGCTTCTTATGTAGGAAATAACAGGCTCATTATTTAAGGCGAAACTGGCTGCACCAAAGTGGCAATCATCTTTGATTACCATTTAACGAACAGACCAGGTTACTAATTAACACGCCATTCTGCACTTAGCTACTGCAAGAAACAGCTGCTTCCTGTACGCCTGATAGAATAAGCACGAATGAATGGCCATTGTAGGAAGACATAGAGTCGTCTGCCAGCCAGCATTGCTAAATCATTACGCATCCACCTGACAAATGTTTGTGATTAAAGTTTAAAACAGTTTACCAAGCAGACAACATTCTATCTGAAAATGCCAATTGCCAATATATAGGTTTGGGACACAAACAAACTTGAATAATGTGAGAATGACTATACCTGAGGGTTGATCCCACAAAAGCACTTATGTCTGAGTTTCCCAGAAACAATTTGAATGACTGCCTGCCAGGTGTTGTAAAGAGAAAGAGAGAGATCAAACAAACAAAAATACCTTCATAGTTGACCTGTCCATCACCATCAATGTCAGCCTCCCTAATCATTTCGTCGACCTCTTCGTCCGTTAGTTTCTCGCCCAGATTTGTCATCACATGCCGCAGCTCAGCAGCACTGATAAAACCATTGCCATCTTTGTCAAACACACGGAATGCTTCACGAATCTCCTCCTCACTGTCTGTGTCCTTCATCTTGCGAGCCATCATTGTCAAGAACTCAGGGAAGTCAATCGTCCCATTGCCTGCAAATTAGACGAGTCAACATCATCATCTATGATCTTGGTATCATATAGTGTGATTGTTAATGTGGCTTATTCCCAACTCTAAACAGTGTGTCTTATTTGGACAATGTAAAGTTGTAGGTACAAGCACCAAGCAGTAAACTGGCAACCTTACCAGACTGCCAGTTACGTAAGTACTGACTGAGTTGTTTGCTATCTTATGCGAGTTACGTCTAGATGATGCAGCACACTGTACTTGTGAAACATCACCCACAACAATGAGATACGTGTCCTGCTCACAGATAAGGCAGAAAGCAGACCCATTGCCAGAATCATTTCTGAGTGCACAGATCTATCTGATTATGATTATGCTTTTTGCGTGACAAGGTTTGTGACATTTAGGAAAAACAAAGGAAACCCCTGCAGCACTTTACTGAACATGCCTGTACAAGAACTGGTGCACATCAATATCACCATGACGATGCATTTGCTTGCGCAACAGAATCCAAATAATATTCGATATTTCTGCACGCTCGGACAAACATACTTGGGCCTATAACAATCAGCAGGAACGTGTTTAATATTAATGTGCTGATTAAATATGTACTCCAGTTGCACTTGTTGAGACAAGGTTACTGACCGCCCACTCACTGTTAGCCTAACAATACTTGTACTACACAGTACACACATCTGGCTGATAACTGAGTCTGATAGGTAGTAATCAACACTGTGTAAGAAACATTACTTCTGGCTATTGGGGGTGGTGGTCTCAGAGATTGGTATTAAGATGTATGAATGAGGAGAAATGTCATTGTAGGTACGGAAAACTGAAGTGGGTGGTAAAAGGATGGAAAGATAAATACCCATGACTGAAAAAGATCTCAAAAAGGCAAAGCTGAACAACTGAGTGATACTGATAGAATAGCAGATGATTATAATATGTGGATATTATGACTCATCAAGAGGATAAAACATCAAGCAACATGACCCTCCTCCCCTATGACGGTTCAAGAGGAAAACAGCATATTAACTATCTAAGTACATCATTTTGTTGTGTCAGCTACCTGGTACATACCATCAGCGTCTACTTCATTGATCATGTCTTGAAGTTCTGCTTCCGTTGGGTTCTGACCGAGTGACCTCATCACTGTGCCCAATTCTTTTGTTGTGATTGTGCCGTCTCCATCCTTGTCGAACAGCGAGAACGCTTCTTTGAATTCTGAAACAATAATACAATTGTGCATAAAGCAACGAAAGGATCAATGTAAACAGGGTTTATTTTCAACGTCAACAGTATTTATTTTACTAGACAGTGGGACTAGTAAAGTCACAAGTTTACTAGTCCAGCAAAAGGTTTATTAGTCCGGCAAAATATAAAAACAACCCAAATTTATGTAATAACATTCCATTTAAAACTAAAAAAAAATAGTTTTGCAACTCTAGTTAAATAACAATGCAATGTTCATAAATGTAACAAACAAATAATAAAGAAATAACTAACGTGATTAATTAAGAACTGAAGACATGATCTGTATAAAAAAACTGCGCAATTTAAAAAGGATGCCAATTGTGCTCATTGACCAGTAGTACCACCCTACCAGATACAGGGTAGCCTACTATTATGAAGTTTCCATAATCATTCCGGAAATTGACCTCATATTACAGTGCTATGAAAACTGCTCTGCTAGACTGTATTGTGGAAATAAAAATATCACACTACAAAATTATAGATATCAAAGAACGGTTAATCTGATAAATAATACCCAGACATTCTGACAAGTTCATAGCTGGTGGCCATGCCTAAGAAAAAGTTATAATTTAAGTAAATGAAGCTGGCAGTGCTGTAGCCAGTTGTTCACTGGGCACAGGCAACAATTTATCAATGCTTTAATGACTGGAATTCAGTTACATCCTGACCTGTGGATGGGTTAAGGTCAGGGTCACTGTAACTACCAATACTTGATTGGTGGGGTGGATGGCACATTTACTATTACTATGTGGACTAGTTCTTAGGCAGGTTTACTAGTCCGCTTTTATCTTGACTAGTGTATGGACTAGCGGATAGTTCTATCCATTACTAGTATGACGCGATTATAGACAGTTCTACCAACAGTCAATTTGGTTTCTAGATAAACTATCAGCAATAAAGATAGTTGCCAAAATTGTCAGCTACTGGTTATTTCATTTCCTGATAAAGTATCTTCAAAATGATGCAAACATCCGCTGACAAGCATGTAACTGTCTGGTCTTCTGCCTGTTTTAGGGGCTGACAGTCTGACACAAGTTGTTAAAATAACGTAGGAAAGACTGGTCCCTGTAATAATGCTTACTCTAAACCCTAATGGCTAAGCCAATTAATGAGGACCAAAATTACACAGTAGTCAAGACCCAAATTGCTAGCCTTTTGATAAACTAAGGAACATATGTCAGTCTTTGGAATCTTTCAATCATAACGTCAACAGCCAGTGACATAATAATATAAATTCCTCATTGACAAAACGATAATTTATGACTTGCAGATTATATGTAAAGCAAAAGTATTAACAAATTCAGTGCTAATGTAAGCGGCTGCATCCAAAGTTACATTAAACAACAGAGTTTTTGGTATTTTGGGGCATTTTTATGTAACTGTAGCACTGGGGTCCTACAATAAATGAGTCATGCTTTTATCTGTAGGAACAGGATGTGAAACTCTAACCCTGAGTCATAACAGTGTCGCCCTCACAGGCAGTATAACTGTATTGCCCAAGTTAAATGCAATATTATCTTAGACAGGGGAATGCAGGTCACATTTCAGAAAATTGAGTTTTTTGGAATATACCTAAAGCACATCTGTTCGAAAGTAATTTTTTGACATCACAACAAATGTCTTGAAGAAAAACAGGACATATGTGTATATGTATTTTGTTTACATAAATTTAATTTGGGCCAGGAGCTAATCAATAGTGCGTCGAAGGTTGTAACATGTATCAGTTTAGCCAACATTCCAAAGACTTTCCACAGATGTCCATCGCATTGAACAAGTGAATAATGGCACAGATGATGAACTTAACTCTTTACAGTAAAACCTTTCACCATAACCAATGGTCTGGTGAAGATTTATCATGCCTGAAAGAAATGTTTCTGTGATGAGGATTGAGGCCCTTATTCTACCTTTCAGTTTCACACCTTCACATGGACAGTCACTGTCAGTCAGTGCTCTTCAAATGGACATTAAAGCCACCTTTCGAATACACATTTGGACAACACCTTGAGTGTTGTTGAATACAGCAGTTGTGTAGGCCGGTTGGACCACTATGACCCAGGTCACATCCTACTGCTGCAGTGTCTATTGTACACAAGTAGGGCAGCAAGTGTATTGGACCGTAGCTCAACTAAACTGTAGTATCTCTTATCAGACATACTGGAGTTTATCATTAACATGTGACCTGTGGCTAAATATCACAAAGTTAGTTGAACTCTTTCCCAGTTGGGTTGACTGAGTAAGGTTATCAGCCATAGGTTAATACATGTTACTAACAAAACAATTCACAATAAGAATTAATTACTTGAAAAAATTGATCACACAATGCAGTGTGAAGACCATAAAGTAACTTTAGCGAATCTTGATAACAATAAACAGGTTAGACCGGGCGTGTCTTTGGGCATGCACGTCATACCATAAAAAATATGCATATCCCACAACTAATAAACAAGTATTGCTACTTTTTATTACATTTAATAGTGAGTACAATGCAACTTAACACGACTATGCATACATTATGATATATAACTTTTGACATATTTCTTGTGGCCAGTTACTTAGGTTTCAAGGCAACTCACTATTTTCTATTTGAATGGATGGTTGTGATGTAGGTCAGCAGAAAGCAATCTAAACTGGGGCCTCTGGTCTAAATATACTACACCAACAGTTGGCCATGATGTTTAAGAAACCCATTAATGCCAGCCAGTCAACGGCCATGTACACACGTGTGTGTTAAGTTGCTTGCCAGTACTAATGCTAGCAAACTTGGCACACACACAGCTGACCATCATTGTGAGATGGCCGGCTACAATGCACTACGCTCAGGTTTCATATTCCCAGGAGCACACCATTAACAGTTGACAAAGGCTGACACTCACACCTAGGAACACAGAACATTTGTACTATTTTTGTAGCGAGGCGAACCGGTAATTGCCATGCATCTGTGACATTCAACCACTAATTAACCATCGTCTAACCAGGAGCTGGCGCAGAGGCACACACCTCTGTTGCCTAACCTGTTGCCATGGTGGAGTGCAGATTTGTGTTATCCAAAATTAGACCCCTACTGCAATGCACAAGAATTTCCAGAAAGAAATGAAATCTGGACCGAGGTAACCAGTGGCTGTCAATAACTAGACAGCAGGTGATGTGTGTATTCTCTACATAACATGCCATATACTAATATGCAGAGACAGACAGGAACTTTTTTTACTTTTTTACACTTACAGATAAATCAGACATGGATAACCACGTAGCTTATGGTGAATTGGAACCAGTGGCACAGTCAGTCTACTAGAATAGAGAGGACCATTGTTCACATCCATTCACTGCCATTCTAAGCTGAGGGAATTGTGTTCAGTCCCAGTTGGCAAAGGCAATCAATGAGTAACTCCCAATACAATGAAGGGATTTTAGTAATGGTATCACAAGAACAATCAGCTTTCACGCATCGCTGCATGCTTCCAAGAGAAATCATGTTAAACTAGGGTATCTAGGTCTGCCCCAGGAGGAAAGTGTAATGCCCTGAGCACAGAAGCAGTAGTATAAATTGGCTGCTTTGCTTTTGTGTTGATAATCACTAGCTACTGGCTACTATTGACTCAACTGATTGACTATTATGATATAAAGGCATCTAGGCTGTCAACGGCCAGTTGGGCCAATAAAGCAAATATATTACTCTTCACAACTGAACGGAACTGTGTTTAATGATCAGTAACAAAAAATCCATTACCAAAACGTATACACAGAAAGGCTCCATTAAATACATCAAGCACAACTTCAATATGATAGATTACCACGACAACATCAGACAACTGAATGTCAACATCGTGCATTGTCATGATTTCACTCCACAAAATTACTAATATCAAATGACGAATGCTAGTAATGGGGATTCTTCTCAAAGAAACAAAGCCGAATGAGACGTCTACTATAAATCAGGACAGGAAATACTATAAACAATCAATTTAACGTTTCTCTTCCCAGGCAAAAAGCAAATAACATTAACAGGCAAATTTTTTAACGGGGATCAATTTCTATATGTACAATTCAACAGAAACAGCAACCACCAGTTAAGCACTCCAAAACAATATGTCAACCCGAACCAGCATAACTGTTTATTTTATAACATCACTGTCGTTAACATGAACAATAAAGGGTGGTATAAAGTTATTAAGGGGGCCCTGTCACCCTGAAATTAGTTTTAAAAGGATTTCCTAAAAGATTGAAGTCAGACAGTAGATTCTTAATCTTGGTTAAGTGCATTCCATTAGTTCCACAATCTAAAAAAAGCTTAGTGCATTCACTGTTTATCTGTAATAGCATCACCAACAATAACCCCAGCACTCAGGTTGTTTATCATACTGCAGCTTCGTAGTGTGCTGCCACCTAGCAACTGCAGCTCAGTCTAGTTTCTCCACCAAGACAGCTGTCGAACATTGACACTAGCTACCAGTCTATAAGGTGTATAAAGCACATACTGATTTCTCTACCAATTGTTATTACTCTTGTATAACTTTCAAACATGTATTTCACGACTATCAACACATATTTCACTTCTAGATTTTATAAGAATCTTATGCGAAGAGAAACCAAAACCATTGTGTAAATTTAAAAAGCTATCACATTGTTGTGTCACAAGATTTACAATCATTCTATTTAATAATTTCAATATTTAGTTATTGCTTCATAATGTGTATATTAGCAGATTCATTTTGTATTTAATGATTATCCAAGTAGAATCATCTGCAAACTATGATAACAAGCCTTCCAACCTTCACTTAGTTAGCTAAAATATATTTACCACTTAAAAGTTACAACGATGTTGGCAGTTGTGTCTATTAGCCAATGCTATACTGGTGCATCTTTACTATTCACTTCAGAAATGTGTATATGTCAAAACTATTTCTACTGTCCAAATAATTGTTGACATTTCTGCTTACCGGCAATCTGTTCTTCTGTGAGTTGGTCTGCCTAACAACAGGAGAAAACAAATTATTATTAAACAAAATAACTAAACAAACCCTTAAAAAGATAGTCACATAATAATAATAATAAAAAGATCATGTGTGATCTGATTTTATATTGATGGGTACATAAAACAATGCATACCAGAACGAGTAGTCTTAAGCAGATGTCCATACAGCAACAGGTAGTTGTATAGTAAACACAATAGAACAGTACAAATAGTACATTGCAACATCCACATAACATAAATAATACATTTAGCTAATGCTTGATATAGAACAAACTGCAGTATATACTCCCTCTGTTGTATTTGTATAATAGGTCTGCCCTTTAAGCAGCAGACAGCCTGCTGATCAAGCCTTGGCCCATGATACTGCCACTGCTATTGCATCAACCAAAGTACCATGGCGTATTGTCAACATGCATTGGGACTAGCAAGCAGGGACCAGGTGTGGTTTCTGCTTCTTGGCACAGCAGCCTAGCAGGTCTAACAGATACATAGGAGCAAGCTAATCAATACACCAATGCAAAGCATCCACTCTCCATTGTGTCGGCAGAGGTTGCCAGGTTCAGAAGGGATACCGTATTGTGTTCTATTTATTGCAAATGACGCTACACAGCCAGGACGCCTTTGGGAATACATACAGCTGCGAAGCCATAATGACAATTAGCCAAGGCAGGAGGCAGATGCACCAAGACATACAATATTTATCGGCATGAATAGAAGAGGTGCATCAAATCAGTTTATCATAAATATTCAGATGCAAGCAATGCATAAAGGGGCAGGTGTCGCTACGGTCAGGAGATAGCATGAATGTCATATCACAACCATTTGATTTAATATCGGAAAAGGCCAGGTTACACAACAGGATTTATCACAACAATCAATTATTGCAACAGCACGTACATTTTGCAATAGTGAAGTTGTAACAAAGCCCCTACGTTGGTTACATATTTTCTTATGTGGTGAAGCTACCATATGTCCGAGAGTATGTAAACATAGTAGTCTAGTCCTGGGCTTATGTAGTTGCAGTATTTTTATGACTGTGGGTTTTACAGAGAGACTGAAGTAATTTTACTTCCCCAGGAAGTGTCTATCCATATTTTAGGTGCAAGATGAGTCAACGTGTGTTGTACACGCCAGATCAAGGAGTCAGTAGTGCACCGAACCGACAAAGCCACCATAAATTACAACTATTACCAAAGGAATCAGTTTTTCGCATAAGAAGGCCTACATTAATATTACTCCTCTTGGCATGGACAATGTGTCCAAATTGTTATACACCTGACAGCATATCACAACCTGTTATATTACAAGCACGTCAGGTTTTCAGACACTAGACTAGACTCAGTCTCCATACTAAATGTACACTCGACAGCTTTGTTGAAGTACAGGATATCGTATAATAGATTATTATTTGGGAAAGGAAATTAACTGTTCCAATCATAAGCCAAATAGCCCCCTCTCAATAAGTGTTTTATATCATGTTATACATCGCAACCACACAAGCTTAAGCTAGTTCTCAAGCAGCATGGAAAGTAATCATATTTTCTTGCAATGTTATTGCCATGCATGCTTGTGCACTTAGGAGTATTTCAAGTTAGTTAAGTAGAGAAATAACAGAAACCATCAGTACCCAAACTAGCAGGTCAGTATAATTCCGACCCACCTAAATATTGCCATTATAATTGTATGTTTGCCTACCTTTGATACTTCCTTGCATTGATTCATTCAACATCATCCCAGACATAGACTGCACCGGACAGTACTTAGCCACATGCATTATTGCACTTGGATTGAGCAATAGTTTATTTATGTTGACTGCACCATGTTTTCAACCACAAAACTGGACAAAGACAATAATATTTGTCAATATTATACAATTTTTTTCTGTTTGTGGTCCCACTCTCCGTCATTTTCCTACTTATATTCTTTGAGAAACAAGGCCAAAGTCAAAGGCGTGGCAATATTTTGATTGACGGTTATGATCATTTTGTTGTTAACTGAATGACAATTGCATAGCCTTTCGCTGGCATAATTGAGGTCTGACATCAGAGACAAGGATTTATTTGTAAAACTACATACATTCCTATCTATTAGGCATAATATGCACACTTGTTACTTCTACACCTTACATTTTCAATCAGTCTTAAAATAAGATTAAATCATGAGATTGTCGACTGTCTGTGGTGCAAAAATGCGTAGCGTGCTAATGTTAATGTATACCGATGGTACAACCATCGCACGCGGATAAAAACTACTCCTTTGCTAGGTTTGAGTTGGTAGAGCATGTAGCTAGGACTCCAAATAACGCTTACCGACTATAAGTCATATTCAACGTATATTTTAAATTTGGCCTGTTCAACGACATATATTGACGAACATCTTACGGTAATTACCCATCTTCATTCACACAAACCATTTCAAGTTACATGACAATCACACAGACAACAGTAGTGCTCTATAAACAAATGCATAAGCAATCCAACCGCATGAATTCGAAATTCGACTGCACGCTGCTTACCGGAACGGCTAGCCGGTTGTAGTGTAGACAAATAACTGAACCTGCTGTCGCCGTTTGACATTTGTTTGCTATATTAAAACGCAGTTGAGTGTGAAATGAATTCTGAAAAATACTTACCATTTTTACTTCTATGTACCTAGCGTATGCCTTCGGATATTTTGTGTAACTACTATAACGACCGCTTGAAAATTGACAAGACAGTCCTTCTTGGCGCTTTTCTCCAATGTGAAGTGTACCAACAATGTATTCATACACCCTTCTTCCGCAATATTTTTAGATGGCGCATAGGATCAGGCAATAACAAAACTGCATACTCAGTTGCCAATGCAGACAAACGTACTAATTGCAAGATTAACTTGACGCGTCTGTGATATGTGATATTTATGCTAGTATTGCGGATTATTTCGTGTTTGAGCTAAGGTTGTTACGCGGCATGCATACATAACTATGAATGAGCGTTGAGTGGCAACGGAAGTTGACCTTCGCTACGCCGGTGATTGGTTGGCAAGCACCTGCATTGCGCCACGCGGTTTCAATTATTGTATGCCGTCGCTAAAGGAGGCGGGACGCGTTTTTGCGTGTAAGCGCTTAGCGCTTTTGTTGTGACAACAATGTCCGGATGTAAATGATCGTGTGGTTTTAACATTGTAACTGAACGCCAACGTGACCCTTAATGGCCTCATGGACATCTAAGCTGAGCTGATCAGACCGGAGTGCACGGTGATCGCCACGACAGTCGCGGCAGCCAAAGAACTGTAGTCGGACAGACTGGGACTCAGTACAGTTACTACAGTACAGTAGCACCGCGTTGGTTCCCACATAGACGTGGTTTATCTGAACCAGTTTGCTCATTCGTCTTCTGTATTTATGTACGGCTTATATGCACACCCCCACACAGGCGTTGCCTATAAAAGCCAAAGGTTGTGTGCACGTGAGTCTGCGACAGATTGCACATTTACAAATACCGTTTGACAGACAACTCGTGGTTTCGGTTGTAGCAAAGTTTTGGTCAGTGGTGAGTGGTGGTGATCCAACGACCGCATGCAGAATAGATCCTCGATCGATAGAGTAGTTAGGGTGGGCTTCGCTAAAATTATTATCAGTAGATGTAATTTTTATTGACGTTATCTACCAGTCATACATTGTATCAAATGTCAATAATGTATAATTTTAATCAAGTTTAATGATTACGTAGAAAATTTACTGTAGTATCTTTATTATCTTTAATGAAATATGTGTTAGCTGTTTGCATAAGACACACACACACACACACACACACACACACACACACACACACACACACACACACACACACACACACACACACACACACACACACACACACACACACACACACACACACACACACACACACACACACACACACACACACACACACACACACACACACACACACACACACACACACACACACACACACACACACACACACACACACACACACACACACACACACACACACACACACACACACACACACACACACACACACACACACACACACACACACACACACACACACAATTGCAATAATTATTAGAGGTGCGAGCATGTTTTGTTAGGTTACTGGGTTATTTTTGTAACGTGATTACAATTAGATCGGCTGTAGTGCCACCCAAAAGATGTGCATTTTTGCTTGTATACAGTAACGGGACAGTGGGTTCGTTAAAAGCGCAGTGTGCTTTGTAAACTAAAACCGCCAACCCCTGACACGACTCGTCGTGACTCACGATCACACGGTGATCACACACAGAATGCCAATTCAGAGAACCGCCCTTTCGCCGCATTATAGACGGCAATTAACGTTTTTGTTTAACTTTGAAAACTTAAACGTTTCGAGAGACACCCACGTGTCTTTTATCTCGTTTAGATAAACCTTGTTGAGAGTAGGCATCTTATAATTAAACATGGTAACTTGGTTTGGCCATCTTTCTGTTAAACAAGACAGTTTTAACTGGTCGGGTTGTTAACATAGCATGTAAACTCATTGGTCGGCAACTGAGACGGCTATCTTAACTCTCATCTCTGTCCTAGCCGAGAAAGCATTTCACATCTTCACTGATCGTACCCACCCATTTAGCCTTTCAGAAACTTCCATAGATCTAACAGGCGCATGGCATTGCACGAGAGACTGTATATGAGTCATTTGTACCGTTTGCTGCTGCTGTTCTGTATGCTACGCTCAAGTAATTATTATGTCCGTAATAACATGTTATTTATACAATCTACTCGTATTTGGTGGTTATGGGTAATATGAGCCAGATAACTTTTTTGTTTTAAAGATGTATCTTGTTAGGACATACAGTAAGTATTATTTTAACAAAAAGTACTAGAAGAATTTGTTATGTCAATATTAAAACAAGTCAACTTACAATGACGAAGTAAACTAGAAGAAACTGGCTCCAAGAACTGAGCAAATGGAACGTAACAAGTCGGTTGTCTGGAATAATAATGCCTTCTGTGTGATCGCTTTATCAACAGAACGATCCGTCACGTGGCAGTTACAACTAACACACACCCAATAAGCGACACTTATAAGCAAGTTTTAGCCGGATATTGACGTCAGATCTGTCGGAAGCAATCTATCGCAAAAAGGCGCATTGCGTTTGGCTTCCCCACGGGCCTTCTGTCATATCAAACAACACTTCACTATGCAGTCAGTCGCATCTTTAATGAAATATGTGTTAGCTGTTTGCATAAGACACACACACACACACACACACACACACACACACACACACACACACACACACACACACACACACACACACACACACACACACACACACACACACACACACACACACACACACACACACACACACACACACACACACACACACACACACACACACACACACACACACACACACACACACACACACACACACACACACACACACACACACACACACACACACACACACACACACACACACACACACACACACACACACACACACACACACACACACACACACACACACACACACACACACACACACACACACACACACACACACACACACACACACACACACACACACACACACACACACACACACACACACACACACACACACACACACACACACACACACACACACACACACACACATATTGCAATAATTATTAGAGGTGCGAGCATGTTTTGTTAGGTTACTGGGTTATTTTTGTAACGTGATTACAATTAGATCGGCTGTAGTGCCACCCAAAAGATGTGCATTTTTGCTTGTATACAGTAACGGGACAGTGGGTTCGTTAAAAGCGCAGTGTGCTTTGTAAACTAAAACCGCCAACCCCTGACACGACTCGTCGTGACTCACGATCACACGGTGATCACACACAGAATGCCAATTCAGAGAACCGCCCTTTCGCCGCATTATAGACGGCAATTAACGTTTTTGTTTAACTTTGAAAACTTAAACGTTTCGAGAGACACCCACGTGTCTTTTATCTCGTTTAGATAAACCTTGTTGAGAGTAGGCATCTTATAATTAAACATGGTAACTTGGTTTGGCCATCTTTCTGTTAAACAAGACAGTTTTAACTGGTCGGGTTGTTAACATAGCATGTAAACTCATTGGTCGGCAACTGAGACGGCTATCTTAACTCTCATCTCTGTCCTAGCCGAGAAAGCATTTCACATCTTCACTGATCGTACCCACCCATTTAGCCTTTCAGAAACTTCCATAGATCTAACAGGCGCATGGCATTGCACGAGAGACTGTATATGAGTCATTTGTACCGTTTGCTGCTGCTGTTCTGTATGCTACGCTCAAGTAATTATTATGTCCGTAATAACATGTTATTTATACAATCTACTCGTATTTGGTGGTTATGGGTAATATGAGCCAGATAACTTTTTTGTTTTAAAGATGTATCTTGTTAGGACATACAGTAAGTATTATTTTAACAAAAAGTACTAGAAGAATTTGTTATGTCAATATTAAAACAAGTCAACTTACAATGACGAAGTAAACTAGAAGAAACTGGCTCCAAGAACTGAGCAAATGGAACGTAACAAGTCGGTTGTCTGGAATAATAATGCCTTCTGTGTGATCGCTTTATCAACAGAACGATCCGTCACGTGGCAGTTACAACTAACACACACCCAATAAGCGACACTTATAAGCAAGTTTTAGCCGGATATTGACGTCAGATCTGTCGGAAGCAATCTATCGCAAAAAGGCGCATTGCGTTTGGCTTCCCCACGGGCCTTCTGTCATATCAAACAACACTTCACTATGCAGTCAGTCGCATCTTTAATTATCATTTATTGCATTGGCGCCCCCCCACACACACACACACACACACACACACACACACACACACACACACACACACACACACACACACACACACACACACACACACACACACACACACACACACACACACACACACACACACACACACACACACACACACACACACACACACACACACACACACACACACACACACACACACACACACACACACACACACACACACACACACACACACACACACACACACACACACACACACACACACACACACACACACACACACACACACACACACACACACACACACACACACACACACACACACACACACACACACACACACACACACACACACACACACACACACACACACACACACACACACACACACACACACACACACACACACACACACACACACACACACACACACACACACACACACACACACACACACACACACACACACACACACACACACACACACACACACACACACACACACACACACACATGTATAATTTTAATCAAGTTTAATGATTACGTAGAAAATTTACTGTAGTATCTTTATTATCTTTAATGAAATATGTGTTAGCTGTTTGCATAAGACACACACACACACACACACACACACACACACACACACACACACACACACACACACACACACACACACACACACACACACACACACACACACACACACACACACACACACACACACACACACACACACACACACCGAGGCAAACAGGTTCCACTTGACGTTTACACTGTCAAGGAAGTAGCAGTTGGATTTGTTTGAGTATTAAGGAACACCGGAAGGAATAAGCCTAAAAACACGTCACTTTGACTATAATTATGGGGAAACGCTGCAGCATTTTATGTATTTCTAGGCTGGGTACTCGTTCGTCATAAAACAGAAACGGAATCACGGTGCCACACATAACCGTTGAATATGTGCTGGCATGTTGGCTTAGTTAGGCCTGTTGAAGTCGCGCGGATTTATCGCAGTCGTCATGTCATGAGTTTGTTCCGCTTTCTCGAGGCTAAGAACTTGTTTGACCGTGTCAGTGACTTGTCCGGCAAGAAGCGCGTCATCAAATCTGCTGACCTGCTGGTGTTAAGTGGGTGTGATAACCAACACTGATGACGTCCGTATTTCCACCTGTACGTACGGCCCGTGCCAGCCCAACACACCCACGTCCAGTGCTAGGTCTACCTGTATTGGTCAAACGGATATTCGGACGCACAGCCAGGCATATGGAAGAATGTGGTGTGCATTATCTAGATATTTAATGTGTATTTTCACCCAATAAGAAAGGCGTTTTCGAACCACCCGTTATACATTACACCTATCCCGATTACTAATGTCCTACCTGAAGGCCAGCCGGACACATGTCCGCTAACTGGCCCAAGCAGGTGATGGACGACTGCTGTGCTCGCACGGGGTGGGGTTGTCCTAGATCAGGGCCACCGTTTTGTAATGTTAACGAGTCGCCTAACTGTTGGCACAATATATTGCAATTTATACCTAACAGACACGCCGAGGACACGTAGTAGTTATCTTGCTATTCATTTAAGTCAAACGAAACATTTGTTATACTCTGAAATTTATTTCATTAGTATTTTATCCTTTTATATATCTCTATGTCCTAATTGTGTGGTTTAGTTTGTTGTGTGGACCTATAGCACGGGGAAGAGATGTGTCAGTACTGATTGACTTGTTAAATCAATGTTTGCAGTGAAATTCTAGAGGCCTACACTTTCATTGATCACACCCCAAAAGAAATATATGTCCATTTCGACTTTTGTCTGACGTTTATAAACGATAATATTTAGCCAGGACTATCAGTGGTACTGGTACAAATCGCTACAATTCAGTGATATCGACCTTGTGATGGAAAGGATCGCTAGCTTCACCGATCCGCACTGCTACGGCGCACCAGTTTGAGGTGAAGAGACACCGATTAAAGAAACCGTGAAGAAACACCTGGCCATCGTGTGTGGATGCCGCTAGCATCCCGGCTTCACCACGTCAAACGGCATCACTTGCAGGCTTCCGCCAAGGGCACATCATATGTGAACCTGTTTGGAAAGTCCTGCTTAAATGTGGGTGCGCTTAAATGTGGGTGCAATGATGGTCATGCTAATTTCATCATCATCCTGAGACTTCTTCACGACAAAATAACTGCAACCGCCCTTTTCAGTGGTACAGAGACCAGTGAAACGGAACCTGTCGTCATCACCATACAAAAAGTGGTCAAACAAGGATGCGGTATCACACGTTCCCCCTTTGCTAAAAAAAAGATGGCGCCCTCCTATTATTACTAGTTCTTGATTGACCATCCTTGCCCTAACTGCAGAGGAATTTGCCGTAGATCTATGAAAGCTTTCGAATTTCCACCCCTCCCCCATCCCTGGGAAACAAGTTATCCATCCACCTACTCCTGGCAACAATATAAACCGCAAAACGTCAAAGTACCGAGAGGAACTCTAAACAGTATTTGAACACTTCCCGTACTTAGAGTCCCCTGTTCAAGTAGGCGACCCTCAAATCAAAAGTTCAGCACCGTAACTGCTGTGCCAATACGTTCATCAAGAAGCTGCGCCAACAGGTTTTCAACGAACACAACCTCAAGGAAAAAGAGATGTATTACCGACAAATATATTTTACGACTACTGTGTCTGAATAAGCCTTGGTTATTGCCTGCGTTGTAGGCAATAACCAAGTCCGAAATCGCACAACAATAATTGACAAAACGGTTTTTGTTGTCTAAAATCAGAAAACGCAAAGGCCAATCTAAACACACGTGGAAACACAGGCGAGTTCACGAATGGAACAACAAATCGAAGTGAATGTCATGAAGTGCATAATCCATGTAATGCTACTTGTTTAGTTCTTACCTCCCTCTTTCCTATCTGACCACTCCCAGACTATGTCGAAGGCGAACCCGGCACCACATACCTACATAACTGGTCACATTCGAGCACTGCCCGGTATGGGGCCAAGGCGCGGATTCACGTTACGAGGAAGGTCTCGAGAGTGGCTTATTACCGCGGCTAGAAGGCCAACGACCGACGATAACGCATGGCTGGTGCTCGTTTCTCAATGTATATATGCATGTCATTCTACAGTTACCATTTTGCTATGGCAAGTCTCTGCTAAATGTTGTTTTCGCCTGTAAAATTACCACACCGTTAGAAGCAGTGGCACCCATCTAGTGCCGCGTTTATGACGACTCTTATTTACTTAGTTTTCGGCACAAACATCAACTTTAATTAGTCTCAACATAGCGCTGTAAATGTTAAAGGAAACGAGCACACAAAGTCTACAAAGAACAAAGAAATCCGTTGGCAAACCGAATGTCTGCACCGTACACCCTATATACGCCGACGCCAGACTGCACGCGGAACTTCGGAACATCAAGGTTGCGCGCAGAGTAAGAACAAAGGGATTTATACAGAACAAGGGCAGTCGGCAGAGCTTCCTGAATCGTGGGAGTTGAATATAGTGATCGCATTTGCACGGACCGTGACCAATTTTAAATAAGTCATCTGAACTATTCACGGTGTATGACTTGTAAAGTCTTACCCCGAGTCACAAAGAGTTTGCCTAGGGTACTCAGCCATGTGTGTGTTGTGTGTCCGCGACAGAACGAACGTGTCGGCGCGTTTAACGAACTGCCATGAACAGTACCGGATTCCAGTCACGTCCAAGATACAACTATCAAATGTTGCAGCAGCAACTTAGCTTAGATGCTAACGGGCATGGTTGTCAATTTGACAAATGTGCATAAGCAATACACAGCTAACTAATATTGCAAATTTAACGAATAACAAAGTACCCAAAATATTAGATACATTTGCGGACAAGCTAACGCGGGTAAGGAATTAAACACTGATTGACGGCGACATGTTATTATGTTTCTAACTGATCTGTGCCAGCGTTGCTTGAACGCATACAACAAACAACAGACAACAATTGGGTAATAGAAGATTACATTGTAACTATTGATGATGTAATAGAGAAGGCGGGAATGTAATTGAATTGAATTGACACTAAAGCGCCGTCGTAAAAGAACAGTGTGGATTAGGTAAAAAGGCTGTAAATAAAATTATACCCTCTGCACACGATAAACTGATTTGTAGTTGGAAATACTAGCAAAACAATTATACCAGTGACACATTAAAGCCCTATATATCTGCCTAAGGTACATGTTACACACATGACATGGTTATAATTATGAGAACAATAATTTATGTGTTGTACTCTGAGAAATCATACTGATTTCATTGATAACGAATGATCTGGATCGAGTTGCTGTTGTTGACTACTCAAGCCACTCCTCGTTTGGTGTATGTGAGAAGTTCTAAATGTGGTATTTATGTAACTCATACTGGACCGCAGGCAGCTAGTCTGAGGCAATTGCCTCCCTCAAGGCAAAGTTCAAAGTCGTCAAAGTAAGCGGAAATCTGAACCATATTATCCTGATTAATTAGCTACATTTTACGCAAGAAGCATCTCTGGTTACGTTTGCTTTGCTTGGATCAGGGTTTCACGGCATGACAACCGCGATCTCTGGTTTCTTTCTTTATTCACCGGGGATAAACGTAAGTTCAGAAGAGTTCTTTGGTGCACGGTAATGCCTCATGCTCCGCGGGCAATCAACATCGAGGTCATAGTACCACGGATCGAAACCATCTGCGCAATGTCGGCACATTTGGACCATGTTGACTGTTGTGCAACCCTACCACGCCGGAAGCGAATCTAGAACGTTTACCTTTCGACCTACTTCCCGTGCAATATTTCGTCTTGATACTCCAGACTCCGCGGAGATTGCTCGCGGGAAACGAATCGATGAGCGCGGGGAAGGGCGCGTGCACTCGCCAATGCCGTCAGTTCATTCAAAGAAAGACGTAGCATTTTTTTGAACGTTTATTTGAAATAGAAGCTGCAACTCGGTTGTTTGGTGCAAAGCGCAAGGTTGCATTGCCCTGAAATGCATAATCGCATTTTACTATAACTGCCAACAACTGCTGTTCGCTTCATATCAACAGACAGTACTGTTTTCCAAGGCGGACCAAGCGCAAGCCGCTGTAGTCTAGCTGTCGCATTGTCATTGGTTTTAAATTCAAGTGTTGCGGGAAAGTCGGTGCTTTGGTTTACTAATTCAAAATTCTGCTGTACTTAAAAACAAAATGTGATCTCTGTAAGAACATCATTTGTTTAAAAAAACACATATTATTTAGCAGATCAACACACAAGATGTAGCGCCTAATTTAATATAGGCAATCGATGTGTTACGCTGTATTTTTTAAATCTGTAACGGACGCCGTGGCTAGTCTATTTTAAGAATAACCATCTACACGGAGAGAAAGCAAACGACTCCACGCACCTTCACCCTGGTAACAGCCGAGTACTCACCTGCATATTGTGATGTATTTCTCTAAGTCGTCGAGACTCACACACCGACCAACGAATGGATACGAATAGTATATTATGACAACGTCGCGTGAAACACAATCACGTAACTGTGACGATGTCGATGAAGATGGGTATTAATAACGACGAATGCCCGGATGTCCGACTGCGCGAATGTATGAGTGTACATAAAAAGTGGATTTCGCTTTTTCAGCGTCAACAATTCCCCACTAGTCGTCACTGAAAACATACGGCTAACTGAAGTTGAACACTTGCCCGGGCTTGTACCACCCTAACTCCGAATACAGGCAGCAATGCTGGCTTTGATCCAGCGAACTAGAAAAACACGCCACCTGTTGCACATCGTCTGCTCGCAGAATTCTAAAAGATCCTAGCCTGGGCCTAGCATATGAATTCAAGACATCCAATTATTATCATGCACAAGAAATCAAGAACTCCATGGAAGCAAATGAAACTGCAGCTCGCTAAGTAATGGAAGCAGAACTCGCAGGCCAACTTATTAAAAAGACTTCCTTGTATAGGTTCATCCAAGAAATATCTACTCCCTGCTCTGGAATCGTTTGCCCTTGTAAATACTTACTATAATGAAATAAAAAATACTTAATTATAAATTGACAAAGTACGGTGTGAACCAGGCTGTGCATATACATGCATGGCGTAGGCACGTAGGGGGCCTATGTCTAGGGGGCATGCGGGCTTGTGCCCCCTAGTCCTTTGCAATTTTGCCGTGCTACGTCTACGTTTGCGTGGCGTGCCCCAGGCAATCTGAAATGCCCCCTAGACGTTCTGAAATTGTGAACAACGCTGCAGGTTTGTGCTCCCTAAACTACCTCAGGTTTGTAGCCCGGAAACCCCCAACCAATCCCCCACTGCTGTCTGGCCGGAGACACGTGACATTCTGACGACAGAGCACCGTACCCCGCGCAGGTAGGACACACGTTTTTTGTATGCAGATGTATTATTAAATTTGGATTTTGCTGTCTATAGTTAGGTGCTTACTCATACGACTGAATGAACTGGAGCAACGTAGAATAAACGAACTTGTTTAAGGTTCGATTAAGAGTTCGGTGCTCTACTCACCGAGCTACTGCGCTCCACGAAGCGCTGAACACATTTGACGATAATAGTTACACGTTTTAGAATGCATGAAATGACGTATACTTCTATAAACAAAACTCGGGAGGAGCATGCCTGCGGCTTTCCTAGCCATTTCATTTGTATATTTCTGATATACCATTTAACATTGCGTGATCAGTATGTAATGTTAAAATGTACATTTTTAGGGACGTCGTTAATATTCTCCAACGTAGCCAAAAATTGTTGCCCATATTGTGTACTATCGAGTTTCCTTTCCTCAAATATCGTCCAGATCCCCAGAGATGAAATTGTCTGTATGCCCCTATATCTACAGCACGTTTTCTTTGCTACCTATGGCATACGTACATCGCTTTCTAAGTAGGGCCTACGTCAGGGGTTCTTAACACATGGGACGCGACCCAAAAAGCGAGTGGATTCCGAAGAAACTCCCGCGGCATTCCAACTATATGTTTACCGCTTTCATACGGGCCTGTTGTATGATGGTAACTGAATATAATGTGTGCGTTTGGATATTGATTGCATCTGAAATGGGTGTCACTGTAGTAAACGTCTATAGGACCTACTGAATATCACACACTCACATCGAGTAATTAAAATTAAGTCAATGATAATTTTTCAATGAACTCTTACGATCTTTTCCACTCCCCCTCCATCCAAGTTTTACTTTTGTAGTCTGGATTCTATCAAACATTCTCAAACAGCGCTAGATCGATCTACCGTCGTGTCCCGTTTATCCGCACACTGGTTTCCTAGAGTTTTGGGCCGGATAAACAAAATATCCGGATTAGTGAAACATTCTAGTAACACTGTTCATGTATGTGTAATTGGAAAAGATTTAAACAATTTGTAATCGCAGGCGTTATGTTGATGGAGAATCTATCACAACATCGAGCTTGCGCTTGATGTCTGTTTGTTCCCTTTTTAGAATATCTAAGTCAACAAAAGGTGCTTATTTGGTGATTCATATATTCAGCAAGCAACTTTCATAAATGTTCTGACTTATAATTAATTCATGGTATGTCTATTTATTTTATAACTGTTATTTTTATATAAAAAAAATTCAATGAAATTTACTTTATTGTAGGCTCGGATCGGGAAGGAAGTTTCGCGTCCAGAAATTAGGCCGCTAAAAAAATCGGTAGCCTACGTCAACGCTAAGCTTTTTCGTTTTATGGACCTCTGTCATTAGCTCACACGGTAATAAAATGGATTTTGGATTACATCAACATTGCACGAAAACAAACACGGTATACAATGGAAATGACCATTTGGCTGGTCACGCGGTGCTTTGCGAGATGTGCTGCATAACATGCATAGAAACGGTAAAAGGTTTTTAATGTAGGAACTACAAAATCGTTATGCACCGACATTGCTGTGTAATTTGTCGCAACGCTGAATCAGCAGAACGGAATCTAGCAAAAGGTACCGCCGGCATTTGTTATGCTCAATTTCGTGAAGTTAAACACGAACGTTATGAGGAAGAATGAAGGCAACTATTGCGGTTATTCTATGACGTATTCATGTTGTACGCCACGGTTCATGCATTGGCTGGAGTATCGGCTATAAATACTAATCTTTGCAAAATCTAAGTGGTGTACTGTAGCCAAATGGTATTGCAACTATAATTACACACTCGGCCTTGCGCAGGAAAAGATAAATGCATTATTTCAGAATGATTTCTGATCATTTTTTTCTGATCGCGTTTAGCCTTTCTTGCGGAGGTGAGTTGAGTTACATCTTTTATCTCCGCCGTCACCGTCGTCGCCACTGGCGTAAGAACGAAATCAATATTGGGGCGGCTGGGCCGTAGTTCAGCACAACTCCGCTGTTAGCGCTTCCGCGTGGCGCTGTTTCGGCACGTATCGTCGGCCCGAGGCTATCCGAAAACCTTGATTTGCACGAACACGTGCACCCATTCCATTAACACTGAGGAGCTAATCCTATCTCCATCCCAACCACAACAAAGACAATTAATCCCACACCACAAATGCACACGGCTTCCCTAAATATTGGGGGCTTAGTCCCCTCCAAAAGTATTAGGGGGTCACTTTAAAAGCTACCTCCGTCCCGAAGCTATTATTTCAAGTAAGCAAGTATATTGTTGCAACCTAAATATTACCAAATAAAAAGTGTGGCCACAATAATGACCGAATAATGAGCAACTAAAGAACGTACAGGTCAACTACGGTAATGGCTCCTTGCTAATCATTCACGTACAAATGCCCATTTAAGGTTTAGGGTAAGGGTTAGGTTTAGGGTTAGTGTTAGGGTTGGGTTGAAGGTACGTTTGACAAGATTGACATTAGGGGTTTTACATGCATTAAATGATGTGTACGTGAATGGTTAGAAGAAGCCAGGGACCCCTACACCGCTACACAAATAAACAAACTAGAAATGATCCAACGCCGTGCAGCTCGATATGTCTTACATCGCCACCATAATACATCAAGTGTAACAAATATGCTCCAGGCATTAGGATGGAGATCCCTATCCGAACGAAGAATTGACGCAAAACTATGCATGATATACAAAATAACAAATGGCCTAGTGGGTATACACAGTCATTAGAAAGCAACATTCCTTGTCCTACCTTATCCCTCACTCCAGATGTAATTACCACTTGTATTCTTTTTTCCCAAGTACCATTCGACTTTGGAACTCCCTCCCTCAACATATTGTAAATAAAAACAGCCTTGACTCCTTTAAGAGCAATATCCAGACTTTGCATTATCCCACTTTTTAGATATAACTAGTTCTTTTGCACGCATTACTGTTTACCTGCACTAATTATTATCTGATACACTGCATTGCACCCAAAACGAAAGAAAAGATATTTCAGATTTTCCTGTTCGCCCGC
This sequence comes from Ridgeia piscesae, assembly GCA_025642075.2. NCBI lineage: Eukaryota > Metazoa > Annelida > Polychaeta > Sabellida > Siboglinidae > Ridgeia > Ridgeia piscesae. The sequence continues at coordinate 776,620 of JAODUO010000020.1, read as the reverse complement.
CTGTATCCTCAGCATGTTGAGGCTAGGCGGTAACCCGGAAGTAGAAGACCTCCTACAGTACAGGTCTAGTACCAAAATAAGCAGCGATGACGCAAAAGTGGTGCCACCTAGCGTATCAAACATCGACCAGAAATTCAGAGGACGACTGAGCTATTCACTATATTTTTGACGATGGCTAAACATGGATAGTATATTTTTGACGATGGCTAAACATGAAAACCCCCAATGTATGTGCGAAACAAGGGTGTGGCTTCTGACTTACGTTCCATTGCATATAGTATGCATTAAATTTCCTCACAGGATGTGTTTTGTCCGAGGTGCCTGGCTATCAGACATCTGACGTTTGTCTTGTTTATCGGCGCCAGAATTAAAGATGTCCACATGCAGTACATAGCATCCCATACCGGAGTGTCTTTGAGCTCACAAGCAAAGAAACTCTGACATACACCGAAGCTTCAAAATTAAAACATTATAGTTTTTATTGGGTAATTAACCCAATAAAAACAATAATTTACTCCAAACATAGAGTAGCAGTAGTGCTTTTGTAAATACTAATTTTGATTCTTCTAAATGCTAAAAGGGTTGTCTGTCCTACTAGTCAGAGGCACGGATATCGTAGCTTTAGTTAGCTGTATTTAAGTTCGTTTGAACTGTACATTAGAAATGTGTGTCTGTCTGATTAAATATTAAGAGCCAAAAATGCAATATTTAACCTACGTTTATTTAACTAGCGAATTTGTCATAGTCAGGACACCCCTCAAGGACACCCCTCAAGGACACCTCCAGTGACGTGCATAGACAACAAACCCATCAATCTAATGAAACAAGATTTGCGAGCGCCATTCAACTACCGCTTAATCACAAACATTTATCACCAGAAAAAACACAAAGAAGAAACAACAACAGAATCTGCTAGACGAGTCTTTCTTTCACGCCAACAAAAATCCAAAATTAAAACGGTTTGGTGAGCATCAGTGAGAACATTAAAGACGTAATATTACTAGGAGTGCTTACTTGTGACAATAGTTACTAACTGGAACGTTGGCATACGCATGCAATATGCATTTGTACTCGTACGCTAATGGCGTAGGCTTACGTTATGTCATCGAGACTTCATTATCATGTATATATTATGATGAGAACGGAATGTATAAGGATGAACGTTGTCGTGTTAAAACTTTTCGCTAGTTGAACAATGATACGTCCTTTCTGGGCGGTCTCCACTGATTATCTGGACCGGCTGCTAAGTACATATTTTCATTTAAACTATAATAGGATATTGATTTATAGCGGACGTATCCGTTACACACATTTCACACAACAACACCATATCAATATCTTCACTGGAAATAATACTGATTATCTATACGAAAGGTAAACAATTACACGTGAAGAGCGTTGAACAAACTTGACATTTAGCACATTTCGAAGATATTTTACTGTAAATACTCTGTTACATGTCAATATGTGTACAACTCGATGTCGAAAATGAATAATTGCTAATATCAAATATACCTTTGTCTAACAGTCGGCGATGAAAGACTGGACACGATCCAGGGGCACTGGTGAAACAGAGTGTGCGTGTGTAAAACATGTGACAAAGTCACTCAAACTCTCCATCGTCAACGTGGTAATTGGTAAGTAAATGTAATTCGTGGCGAAGATGAGGAGAACCGGTACCACGGGCCAACATGATCCCGTTCAGTGCGAGCGCATGCGCTGTGGTAGAACTGCCTGTCCACAACCACGGATACTTCCGGTCCGTCACACCGGATACGCATACACACAGAAAACACATCGACAGTTCCAACGGAATTGTTTCAGCGGGTCAAACGCCAATACAGTGACACACTGATGACGCCAATGGTGTGTTCAATGGATCGTAGTTGTCTGGAAAATGTAATATGTCTTAGATATCCCACCTAATCTAAATAGTCTATTTAAGAATTATTAAACAATAGAGGGGAAATGTTGAATGCCTTGATTGTATGGCGTACTTTGACCCTAAACATAAACGTTGGTCTTTTGAATAGATTATAAATCACTTAATATATTTTACATTTCTGCTCTGTCACCCAAGTTTGTGTGAGTATCGCAACGGACCAATCAAGGCACCATTTGGCACTAATGCAACGAGTTCAAAGAAGCGATATAAATTTGTCCCGTAGTGGTGATTGACCCAAATGCAGTAATGGGATGGCAGTATTGATTCGGCTGTCCACCATTAAAACCACGCAACGGTGCAGAAAATGATAATTGAGCCGGATTGTCGGACGTCAGATGAATCATTTCATAATATGTTCAACATGTGAAATCAGCGCAGTATGATCGTGTATAATATATACAACATGGTTGAATGCAGTGACGTGTCTATCTTGAACACATCATCGATACAAACTCTGAAAACAAAAACAAAAACAGGTGTGTTATAATCAATCAACGACTAATGTAGATATGTATATTAAAAGTGAGCCGAAAACGCTCAAACAACAACTATCGTAATAGAAGAACATACCTTTTAGAGAATATGTGACCACGATTTGATGAGCACAGAGCCACGGTGTATTTTAAATAATTGTTCAAATTTGAATATTATTGACTACTGGGCGCCGCCATAGCGATTTAAAACGTGTCCGCACAGGAATCAGTTAGGAAATTCCTGAACTCAGGGGAATTCCTCATTCCGCAAGTACCGCACCGTACCATTTAAATAGCCATCGTTTGCTAAACATCGTCGTTTTGTTTGTTATAAATCGTCCTTTTTAATTCGAAGAAGTGTACAACAGATTTCTTGATCTACAGATCGCATACCATAATATAATATGGCACCATATTCTTGTTTCGCGCAGAAATGTATTTTGGTGAAGTTAATAAGTAAAAATCGAAAATGTACATTCAATAGATAGGAACTAATCAAACCAAGTAGTCAAAGATATCCAAAAAAAAAATATTTCAAATATACCCTGGCTCCGTGCTCATCAAATCTTGGTTGTATATTCTCTAAATGGTATGTCCCTATGTTTTGGCTATGGTTGTCAAGGCGTTTCAGCCCCTATTTATGGTGAGATTAAGCGGTTTATTTTTTTCTGCATAACTCTAATATTGTAGAATAACGTTATTTGTGTTAAGCTATGGGCGATGTCGTCTATAATCCTACAACATAGTCACTGTAAAGACCAGTGTTGTTTAGATTGCGACAAACATAACTCAATACCGGTCCCACAACTCCTTTCGAAATGAAATTGATTAGATCATGTGACCGGAAGCTAGCTTCCGCTTGGCAACTATCGTTAGATCAGAATGCATTTTGGGAAAGCAATGGAACCGTTCTGCTACAGTTTAAAAATAAATGTTTTGTAATAATTCGCGAAGATACGACAAACGCACCTTCATAGTTGACCTGTCCATCACCATCAATGTCAGCCTCCCTAATCATTTCGTCGACCTCTTCGTCCGTTAGTTTCTCGCCCAGATTTGTCATCACATGCCGCAGCTCAGCAGCACTGATAAAACCATTGCCATCTTTGTCAAACACACGGAATGCTTCACGAATCTCCTCCTCACTGTCTGTGTCCTTCATCTTGCGAGCCATCATTGTCAAGAACTCGGGGAAGTCGATCGTCCCATTGCCTGCAAATTAGACAAGGCATCCATCGATTACAAATCTAGATTAGTATGGTTATAATTCGCCAGGGGTCGCCACCGTGTCGTGTCACGGAAACACGCGAGCAGCTAGGCTCTGATACTTGGTCTATAAGTGCATTTACGTAAACATGTACTATCTATTTTAGAATTTAACGATTAATGAGAAACGTGTACTGTGATATGTAATTCACTTCTTGTACATTTATATCTAATCAATAACATAGAACAGAATTAAATACAGTTACTATTTTAAAGTACTAAAATATAGGCCTTAAACACTTGATAGAGAAGTACGGCTGGATGTGACAGCTGTGAACGCAGAACAAGCCAGAAAACAACATTTTCCGGCGCCATAACCAGACCATCCAAAATAGAAACTGTTTTTGTGCGCATCGTTCATCATCAATCGTTATTTTGTGTGCGTGTGCGTGTGTGCGTGTGTGCGTGTGTGCGTGTGTGCGTGTGTGCGTGTGTGCGTGTGTGCGTGTGTGCGTGTGGTGTGTGTGTGTGCGTGCGCGCATGCGTGCATGTGTGTGTGTGTGTGTGTGTGCGCGCATGTGTGTATGTGGCGTGTGTTTGTGTTTATGCGTGATACGAGAGTGTATGCGCGCTCTTATATGTGTGTGCGTGTGTGCGCACGTGCGTATAATACGTGCGTGAACGTAAAAAACAATAACTTGAATATTACCAAAAATATAACCTGGTAATTGAACATTAATATATTTTCTTATAACACCAATGTGGAAACAGGAAGAAGTAATAATTTTTTTTAATAACCGGAAGTTGTAATACTAGTATGAACTCTACACACACGCAATGGGCCCGGTTACTTTTTCTAACAGCGCAGTTTTCAGTAGCGAACTCTCAACAGTACCTAGGCAACTAGCTTCGTAAGCCACATACCGTCAGCGTCTACTTCATTGATCATGTCTTGAAGTTCTGCTTCCGTTGGGTTCTGACCGAGTGACCTCATCACTGTGCCCAATTCTTTTGTTGTGATTGTGCCGTCTCCATCCTTGTCGAACAGCGAGAACGCTTCTTTGAATTCTGAAAGCATCACATCCATTGTGTCTGACACGTACGTTTACTTGATGCGACATGCACGCACATTTACCGAGGTATTGACCAATGATAGCATAACCGCGGTGGATGACAGGGCCAAATGCAACCACATCGTGACTAACATGGATAACTCTTGTTCGCGCGCAGCAACTTGTTTCTTTGAATCTCTACACGACGCAGTTATACCAGTAACGCGATATGCCTTGCTATTTATAACACACATATGCTGGTATTTGGAGAAATATTGGCTCCCGTGAACTGTGAGTCACCTTTCCCGGCAACGTACTGCGCACTGCGCTAAGAATATCACGAAGCAACTTTGCAAAACATGAAGATAAACACGTGTGGTATACTGCGTAGTGTTGCCGTTTAAAAATTAAACGGTTAGTTAGACACGCCAGTGCTTTCTAATGTACCAGTGGTCTGTTTGAACCAAGTGTAAAAATAAGAAAGACGGCTTAAACTATTGCCAGTCTGCGAGTAGGTTGCATTAATGGAAGACGTGAGTCAGACTCTTGTCAGTTAACATTTACGCCACAGGCTAACTAGTTCTCGATTCTTCTGTTTTACCACACGTTGGATGAATACCAACCAGCAATCTGTTCTTCCGTTAGCTGATCAGCCTAAAAATAAACAGATCACTGTTAGAAAAATGCAAACATATATAAGTCATAGACTCGTCAAGAATTACTGTAACTTTATTAGGGTTATAGCCTTACATTTGCGAAACATTTGATGTATACCTTTACCTATTAAAGTATGTTTTAAGCACAATAAAGCAAGCTGAACATATGTAATATGGTATGCTAAACTAAACGAGTATCTTAGCATGTACAATTGATGAAAAAGGGTGAGGGAGTGAGGGGGCGAGGAAATGAGTGAATGAGGGGGCGAGGGAGTGAGGTGGCGAGGGAATGAGGTGGCAAGGGAGTGAGGGGCGAGGTAGTGAGGGGGCGAGGGAGTGAGGGGGCTGGGGAGTGAGGGAGTGAGGGGGCGAGGGAGTGAGGGGCAATGGAGTGACGGAGTGAGGGGGCGAGGGAGTGACGGCCCCATTGGTGACATGCATGCACTGAGCAGGGTATCACTCATGGCGTCACGTCGTCTCTCTGCGACTCCCATTTGCATACATTCACACGCCTCAGCTAGTGAACTATCCGGACACGCCCCTAAACCGCACACGCTATCCCATGCAATCGGGCGGATACGGAATTCCTAAATACACATGGGAGTTAATCGACATGTCGCAACCAGCTATATAAAGCACATTAATAACTGGTCGTGTATACTAGAATGATTCACGACATCCTATTTGACAAGTTCACAAGCACCTCAGTGAAATGCCTTGTCTGCCCGCAACAATAGTGGTCAGACTGCACGTACCGTACACTACTCAATTGGTGACAGGTTGAATTGTAATGCGTGTATAGTGCGCTATTAACAGCAACTGCGACGAATTTTATTAACACCCCCCACCAGCAGCCAGAATTCACATTTAATCAATTCAATGCCCTGGTAATACTAATTAACACGCTCCCCAGAGAGAAAGGTTTACCAAGTGAAACACGTGTGGGTTAATTTGTGAATAATGGATACAAATGGACCACCCACAAACACATCATAAAGACTGTTCGTCTATAACAAAACATTATGGTAATTTGATGTGGTCGGGAGTTAGTTCAACTTCTTTGAAGAATGCACTTAAACATGAGCGTGTTGTCGTCGATTCTGAGCAGTGACCCAGCCTGCTGACACTTCCCCTTTTCAAACACGTCAGGCTGATCACTCAAACTGTAATGGAGATTGACGTTTAAAAGCTCCAGGTCGCGATTACCAGACTTGGGACATGAGTCAGCGTTGTGTGAGAGGAGTTAACCTTCCCCGGCAAGTGGAAGTCATAATACTTAAATCACACCACTAATACGTCGCGGTTGCCACACAAGGGCGCTTTTACGACGCCGTCGCCGTAGTGGTCATATCCAGTTACCGGCTACCTCAGCCCGGCGCTTTGGGAATGCGCTAAACCGAGAGGCGTAGCCTGCGAGAGTGGAACAACTGGATAAATGTGAATGCACCACGCTTCGTCGCACAAGTAGAACATATAGACATATGTTATATCAGTCTAACACTGCACGCTTCACTGCGCGTGACGGAAGACTACTTGTGGCGGCGGGGGGTGTGTGTTTTAGGTCGTCACGTCTGGCGCGCCGACAATATCGACTCTTGTACACGGTTAAGTCACTGCCAAAATGTTCGCTATTCATACTATCTACGTTGCTTTATACAGCTCTCTGGAAGATGCCGGGGGCCGTTGGTGATAACATTAACATATTTCTATAGCACCTTTGATGACGTAACAACGTATAGGTAAAGTCGTACAGAAGGCCATATACGGACAGTGAGTTGAATAGTCTTAGGGAGAAACATAAAAAGTACCGCCACTGTAACAATGCAGGGTGTTAATATCACGTTATACGTAGCTAACTTACCAGGATACTGCACACTAACTAACTATAATTTATTGATGGCTTGACTTAGATCTACAGTTCTCATTCAGACCCACAAACCGGTTGTATTTGGTGTAACGCTCCAGTTATTCTTGGTATAACTATGGAATTTTAGTCTCGTTGTGAGTCCACTGAACGATTATCGACGGGAATGCTTTTTAGCGAGTTGATACATATCACATCGCCAGACGTCGGAGCGAAATACGCCACATTCCGTTAGCCGTTAGGTAACACAAGGATACGGTGTTAGGTGTCGCCTTGCTGAGCCGGTCCGGCCGGGCCTGTGGCTGTGATGTATGCGTACTGCGGGATCTACCGAGGGTTACCGGGATCCAGCATGGATGCATTCATCGCCACAGAGTTTGAGATACCAGTTCTGCATTTGTTAGCAATTCGTCATACGAGCTGATTACAGACTTTTCCGGTCGCCAGGTGTGAGCCATCCAGCTATACTAATCTTCCAACTTTCAACGATTCATACGTTAATAAGTACCCGCCTCCCCACACCGTTGGGTGATAACACAAATAAATATACAATTTCGTGACGGTGGTATTAATACCCTCATACATTTTATTCCTACTTACCATGATGATGTGAAGTTGTTATGCTAAAGCGTGTCCTCCTGTGAAACCACTCAGACTATCGCACCTGTCACAGCGTGTCGCGTTTAGTTCGTCGGCAATTTAATGTGTCGCGACGAATCACGCCCGGATCCTTCCGCCAGTCGAAGTACACACCGGCCTCTGTACTCGTCCGACGTCGTTAACTATCACCAGCGAGACGCAGTGTTTCCACAGAAACGGCCAGGTTCGCCCGTACGAGATACACTGGCATGTGCTGATACCGCACGCGCTGAGAAACAGTGCGAGTTTGTTGATTTTTCGGCGCTGTGCGAACGGGCACTTGCTCGCAGTTTGATAACGCGCTGCGGCGCGAAACGACACGCGATTCAATTGCTGCGCGTTCATTGGTCGAGCCGATCCCGCAATGCGCCAGCGCGGGACCGACGAAACGCTCGCGCGTCTTGCTTTTCCGCGACAAGCAACGGTAGAATGCGTTTGTATGTACGTTTTTCAGCGACAAGTAACGGTACAATGGTTTTGTATGGAGGCGAGAGCGTAGGAACATTTGCAGCTGAGTAACAAGTGTAACATTTAAAAAGCATTCCCGTCGTGTTAGACCACGGCGTCTTTGAACGCAGGTCTGCTGCTAATTTCCGGGGATACTGCGGTGCGGCGCTTTGAGTTTGCACACGACCGTAGGCGAGGTGGCGGTAACGTGGAGCGTCGGCCCTATGACATATCACGTTATTATAAACTTTTGCCAAATAAAAAATCCTTCAGAATTGCACGATTGTTTTTTAAATTAAATGTTTCGCATTTCGGGATTAAATGTTATTTAACAGTTTGCGCAGTAAGCATAATTCTACATAGGTTAATTAATTGGTAACCAATACGATCGTCACCCACAGACTAATGATTTTGAAACACCTGCCTCCAACTCGAAATGACAATGCTTTTTCTAATTGTGTTCGCTTTAATGAGTAAAATGTGGTTTCGTATAGAATGAAGTGGAAAGAAAGATTGCAATAGCAACACTGTCATGACACCATGGAAACTTGCAGTTTAAAATAATTGTAGATTACTGGATTGTGCAAATTCAATAATAATTGTTTATAGTGTATCGATGTTGTGCACACATACACACATCGAACTTCTAGACAGAAATGCGCCATAGTAAACATTGACGTACGTCACGACACTGCTGATCTGGAATTGACCTTTGACTGGAACGCATAAGCTGTGACGTAGAACACAATTATTGTTATTATTTTGTGCGGTTGGTTTCAGAACTGGCGTCGCGTTGCGTATAATTAGGTAAGCTTGTGATGTCTAATGTTGTGAACAACGCAGGCAGACAAACTGTGATATTGATGACTTAAAACAAAAGCCCGTACACGTGCAATAATACAGCTCTGTATCCGCTATTATTTCATAATTATTATCGTAGACATAGTAAATACATTCAATCAATGTGTTCTACAAAGTGGCAAAAGAATCTAAAATGCGTGACCATATGATTGGTGACTGTGGCAAATCTTTTACAGGGCGTAGCATGACAGAAGAATTTGAATTATCGAAGCAGTTGGTGAAGGTATCGACTGACAAAATGTGCAGTTTTGAAATATCGGACATAAGGCATACTTAATCAAAACTGTATTCGTGCTATTTGATCTAGGCGTAGTCTGTGTAGCTTAGATATAGACCTACAGTGGTCTCCTTCACGAGTGGCCACCTTTCTTATACGGCCATCGAGCCTTTGCAGAAGGTTTGGTCTTTCAAGAAAGGAATTAGAGCGCGCGTACGTGCGTATGTGCGCGCGTGCATGTGTGTATGCTTGCATGGTTAAATGAATAAGTGAGTGTGTGTGTGTGCGTGCGCGCGCGCGCGTGTGTGTGTGTGTGTGCGTGCGTGCGTGTGTGTGTGTTAACGCGTGCATTTATATGCATGGTTGTGGCGGGATGTTGCGTGCGTGGGTGTGCGTTCGTTCTGCCATCTGTTTAGTGTCACTGACGGAAACAGGGCACCCCGATTAAGCGTTGTTAGATCGCCGAACTTGTGTCGCACAGGACATAGTGTCCATATGTGTACGATGCTTTACATGTTGACAAACTGAAAGTGAAACCGAAATCCCAATTATCCCACACAGGTATCGACACTGGTCACCCGGGTGCTGTCGTCACACAAGGCAAGATATTTGCACAGATCGTCTGAGTCGCCGTTCATAGCTAGGCGTACAGGCGAGCCATCACGATGATGGCCTCAGTGACTGAGATGCCCTCTCGTACGGCCAAAGACCCAGCTATGTCTTCGGTGACATCGGGCCACAAAAATGAGATGTGGCCTCAACCGGGCCAAACCAATAAAAGCCCAGCTATGTCTTCGGTGACATCGGGCCACAAAAATGAGATGTGGCCTCAACCGGGAAAAACCAATAAAAGTCCAGCTATGTCTTCAGTGACATCGGGCCAAAAAAACGAAATGTTTTCGGTAATGTCGAACCCAAAGAACGAAATGGTGCCTCGCGGGGGCAAGACCAATCAAACCTCAGTCATATCTTCGGTGGTGTCAAACCAGATGTGGCCTGGCGGAGGCAAAACCATGAAAAACTCAGCCATGTCATCGGCCACGTCCAGCCAGTTGAACAGCTTGAGAATGAGCGGTATGTTTGCCATAATCTTATTTCATTTCTCTCAAGCGGCAATATAAATTATATCTAGCATCTTTCAGATGCACACGCGTGACTCTGCAGTTGTTCCTAGAAAGTGTCCGCCCTATTGGTAGGTACAAGAAAAGCAACTCATATATTGTGACATCTAATTTATAGGCATAATTAGTGTTTTGCTCATATGACATATGATGACAGGCAGACCAGTGCTAGGGAGTATTGTTATTGCTAACTACACCACAGTGACAACTGAGTGAACTGACTCAAGATCTATCCACAAAGGTAAAGGCCAAAATATGTTGCTTGACAAGTTAAACCAGGAGGTCCATAATAAAATTTCTATGTTGCCCTCAGAAGAGACACTGCTAATGACTGCTAGGATCTTGTGAGGAAGTGGACAGCTCAACTTCAAAGTCAGCCAGGAAACCAGAATAGCCAGGTGCCAGCTTGGAGCCTGACTAAAGAACAAAAAGGGATGTTGACCTAAGGTCACTGCCAGGGCCATGGGAACACCTGCTGTTAAGTGTCTTCATCAGTAATTAGCGCTGTTGGGTGAAGTTGCAGTGGAGGTAATCAGTTTGGCAGGCATTACATGTGATCTTGAAAAGAAAATGTTGATATTGACAATGTATTCGAAAAAGTATTTGTAAGTTTTTGAAAAAGTCAAGTACTTTAGGAAAGTAGTTAAATACAAATACCTAAAGGTCAAATACCTAAAGGTCAAATACCTAAAGGTCAAATACCTAAAGGTCAAATATAAATACTTTGAAAAAAGTATTTAAATACTTTCAAATACAAATATAAATGTATTTGACCCCATGTCTGCTTTGATCATAACGCAGCTATAGTTGGAATTATTTTCAATTCACCAAGCGTGTGTGTAAAACTGGTTGTGATACATTAAACGGACAAGTGCATCGCCTAGAAAACATTAACATTGACCAGCCAAGAGAGCATTTTGGAGAAAATCGAATATTTGAAATAGCTCTTACGCATAAACATCGGAAGCGGGAGGTGGGTTGTGGGCGTGGATGAGTGACCTAGACACAACTGTTTAGGGAAGAGCTGCAATGCGTGGTGTAAATGTTTTAGTGGGGGGAGGCCGATGATAGGATTAGCTCCTTACCCAATATTTCCGGAAAGGAGTGCCTGTTATAGCTGAAATTTTTGGAGAAGGTGAACAAACTATGAACCTTGCTGAAAAATTATGTTCAACAGGCGATACTGACCTATGGTCACTGTCAGGTGCTCACGAGATCCTAGCAGTCATTAGCAGTCATTGGCAGTGTCTCTTCTGAGAGCATTACCTCTTCCGATATAATGAACCCAGTCAGAGCTGACAGCAGAGACGAAGAAGCTGAAAGGGTGAAGTAACGGAAAGAGACGCCACCCCACCACCACCCCACCCCCACCACCTCTAGTCACATTTAGCAAAGCGTTTGATCTTATTAATCATCATTGCTAGATAAGCTACAGTCGTATGGGTTGTCCGCACATATTTTAAGATGAATGACAACATTTCTAGTAAGCAAACCTCAACGATTAAAAATAAGAAATGAATATTCCCTTTCTGGTCATCCCAATGGGGGAGTACCGCAAGGGACATTGTCTGGACCTAAATGTTTCCTTGTTTACATAAATGATTTAAGAAAGACTATTCCATTATGTAAGTATGTAGATGAGAGTACGTTATTTGAAATATGCGACACAAATGGTGTATCTGTCATACAAGAGTCGGTTGATTTTGCGGCAAGATTGACAGAAAAGAATGACATGAACATTAATTCGGAAAAATCAAAAGAAAAATCATTAGATTTGCACATGATCGCAATTTCCGAAGCACTATCCCGAATATAAAGATTGATGGGAGGGATATAGCACAAGTTTGCCATGCCAAACTGTTAGGCGTGACCATTTCTCAGGATCTGACATGGAACAAACACGTGGAAAATATTGTGAAAAAGGCCGGTAAACGCTGTACATGATATATCAGTTAAAGCGTACAAGGATTACACAAAAAGATCTGGTCAGTTTGGTGAGACCAGTTTTAGAACATGCATGTCCTGTATGGCACATTAACTTGCCCCAATATTTGTCTGACAATAATAAATTATTGAAGTTATACAATAAAGGGCATTAAAATGTATTTTTCTTAGATTGGGTTACGCGGAGATACTTAGACGTGTTAACTTGGATACGTTGAATGCAAGACGGGACAGCTTTTGTCAAAAATATTTTGATGAAATTAAAGTCGGCACACATATTAAATTATCTGCTGCCTGACAAAAGACATTCCGAATATAATATTAGACGAGAAATGTGTACCTGTTACCAGTTACTAAAACGAATAGATTCCGTAACTCCTTTATACCGTGGGCTTTATACAACTGCCAGTAAACAAGTCTATTAATACGGTATGATTTGCGGTATTAAATGTATTTCTATTGTATGATGTCTTGATGAGTTAATAGTGTTCTACTGTAATGTCAATCTACCTCAGTTGAGTTGCAAATAAAACTTGTGTTATTATTATTATTATGATATTTCATGATTCATTGTTTTTAAGTCGAACGGTTTTTCCGTGACTGGATGTAGATACGTCGAGTAGCGAGAACGGTGCGGCCGATCCGGAATTGGGGGATCAGCGTAGACCAGAAGGACCGATAAAGAAAACCACATTGAGCAGGATGAAGAAAGGTTATATTCGGGTTCTGCCGTCGGACTACGGACGAGAGGCTCCAAGTCCAGGAACAAAGTCGGCCGAAGAAGCCAACATGGCCATCGCCAAGCTCGCCGAGTCTATCAAACGGGTGGGTCGCGCGCGCGCATGGCCGCCCGCACACGCGCACATACACACACACACACACACACACACACACACACACACACGCACGCATGCACCCACGCACACACACACACACACACACACACACACACACACACACACACACACACACACACACACACACACACACACACACACAGACAGACAGACACACACACACGCAAGCACGCACGCACACACACACACACTAACACACACTAACACACACGCTCTCTCTCTCTCTTTCACACGCACACACGCACACACGCACACACGCACACACGCACACACGCACACACAAACACACAAACACACAAACACACAAACACGCAAACACACACATACACACATACACACATACACACAGACACTCACAATGTATGCACGCACGCACACACGCATGTGCTCGCAAGACAACACTTAATGTTGTCGACGATACTGGTTCTCCCCTCCCGACAACCACGTGGTCAACACGTCGGTGACTTGAAGACCATTTGTCGACCGACCCGCCAACTTAACCAACGTGGCATATTCCGTAATATACGTCACACATTTTGACATCAGTGAAATGGAGTCCGGATTTGCGAGGTACTAAGCCAGTTGTGGAAGTAGCGTGAAGCAACAAGTAGATTGTCTTAGTCGTCAGTGGCGGGGTAGAGAGGTTAAATTAATACAGTCGACGGCATTTTTCACCCGAAGCTTCCCAGCGGGAAGTCAGAGATTGATAGTCAACGTGTTAGAGAAATGTTTTTTTTACATTCGCGCAGCCTCGAATAATAAATCATGATCTGATATGCAAGATAGGCTGACCTAAGAATTTATAGTTGGTCTTATAATGCCATCACAGATGACCTTTTAATGACCAGTGCATCTCAGTCGTAGAACAAATACAGTGTCTCCGTCGAAGACATTCGTCAGTCTCTCGGTTGAAGACAGACCCAATCTCTCAATCGTAGACAGACCCAATCTCTCAATCGTAGACAGACCCAATCTCTCAGTCGTAGACAGACCCAATCTCTCAATCGTAGACAGACCCAATCTCTCAATCGTAGACAGACCCAATCTCTCAGTCGTAGACAGACCCAGTCTCTCAATCGTAGACAGACCCAGTCTCTCAGTCGTAGACAGACCCAATCTCTCAGTCGTAGACAGACCCAGTCTCTCAATCGTAGACAGACCCAATCTCTCAGTCGTAGACAGACCCAGTCTCTCAATCGTAGACAGACCCAGTCTCTCAGTCGTAGACAGATCCAGTGTCTCAGTCGTAGACAGATCCAGTGTCTCAGTCGTAGACAGATCCAGTGTCTCAGTCGTAGACAGATCCAGTGTCTCAGTCGTAGACAGACCCAGTGTCTCAGTCGTAGACAGACCCAGTCTCTCAATCGTAGACAGACCCAATCTCTCAGTCGTAGACAGACCCAGTCTCTCAATCGTAGACAGACCCAGTCTCTCATTCGTAGACAGATCCAGTGTCTCAGTCGTAGACAGATCCGGTGTCTCAGTCGTAGACAGACCCAGTGTCTCAATCGTAGACAGACCCAGTGTCTCAGTCGTAGACAGACCCAGTGTCTCAATCGTAGACAGATCCAGTGTCTCAGTCGTAGACAGACCCAGTGTCTCAGTCGTAGACAGACCCAGTCTCTCAGTCGTAGACAGATCCAGTGTCTCAGTCGTAGACAGACCCAGTGTCTCAGTCGTAGACAGACCCAATCTCTCAGTCGTAGACAGATCCGGTGTCTCAGTCGTAGACAGATCCAGTGTCTCAATCGTAGACAGACACAGTCTCTAAGTCGTAGACAGACCCAGTCTCTAAGTCGTAGACAGAACCAGTCTCTAAGTCTTAGACAGACCCAGTCTCTAAGTCGTAGACAGACACCATCGACCATGCAGTATGTCAGTCGTAGATAAACTTTCTGTATCTTACTCGTAGACACACCCCAGTTTCTACGTCGTATAGGCAGACCACAGTCTCTCATTTCTAGAGTGACACAAGTGTCGCAGTCGTAGACAGACCTTGCCATCACCCATTCGCAGAGAGAGACTCTGTCCGTCGTAGCAGATACCGGACTCTTTTGTTATTGTTATAGCAAGTGCTAGATCCAGTTTCCACAATACCATACAGTCGTTCAAGTCCCCTACAGACTATTACGACACCGATCATTAGTGATATCGAGGCATGGATATTATCGTCTGATCGACGACCGTCGCAGATTGACAAGTCGCGTCCACGCCTCCCCACCGAGGCCGCCTACTTGGGGGACTACGTCGTCTACGTGCCGAGTATACACATGTGTAGTCCGTCTACGCGGTGTTACCACGAGAGTCTTACTTGAGCGGCGTCGATTACACTCATTCAGCGAGTACTCAGACACGCATGGTTAATTAAGGCGAGACCTGGCACATTGTCGAGCCGTCCACCGCGGCGGTTAGGCACGCACACCGGCTCGATTGTTTCGGCGCCGGATCTGTCCGTTGTCAAGGACGCCAACCTCGCCACCAGTCTAATTCGCGTACCGCTGCTCGTCAACTCGTAGCATGTCGGCCGAAGTGTCCACCGAGAAACGGGGCTCTCATGACAGTTGGTCGCCGCCCGAAGGGTTCTTGCCGGCCGTCGATGGACCTCCGACAGCCGACGAGGAACGGGCGAAGCGACGAGCCGTGGTTGAGAATGCGCTCAGTCCGATTCACGTGAGTAGAGCGTTGCCACACGGCCACGGTTGTGTCTACGCACGCGGCACCACTGCCACAACGCAGGCTGTACATGATTAATTGAGCTGTGTACGTGTTTATATATGACACGTGCGTAGATGATGATGGCAACGCTTGTTGTACCATTTGCTAATTGAGATGTGGCCCCTACTTGTTATGGTCATTGTAAGACTGCAGGTGTCGCAAGATTGCATTGATGCAAGATCCAGCTGGAATCGGCCGAATAATTCTTACTCGATCAATAACCAATGTTTAGTTGCGTCAGTTCCTGCTCAAAGTGGGAAGATCCGTCAGAAAGTCAATGTCAGGTCCGTGGATTGTCGTGAGAGTGCAGGAACATGTTCCAATAACAATAATAATAATAAATTGGCTATCTTCATAAAAATTGTCTCCGTTTAGGCCTTCATATAGCTGCATTGGTCCTCGGTGTGTGTGTCGCACAGACGTGGTCATTCGATCGGACTCTTACTCGAGATCATTCGGATTCGAGACCTGGCACTGCCCTTTCCAAGTTTGTACACTTTCGCCCACCCCACGTTAATGCAGTCCACTCACCTGAATAGAATAAACGAGTGACTCTGTATACGGTCTTGCTGTAGGCGAATGGTCTTCATTGTACCGCGACTGAACATTTTCCAAAAACGTTG
>JAODUO010000020.1:702500-757500 GCA_025642075.2 Ridgeia piscesae | reverse complement strand
CGTGTGCGTGTGCGTGTGCGTGTGCGTGTGCGTGTGCGTGTGCGTGTGCGTATGTGTCTCGCACGCACGCACGCACGCACGCACACCCGTTCACACAATAGTCTCTGTCTTACTTGAATAAAATGTGATCAGCAAACAAACTAAAACAACACTTATATTATAAAATCAAACTAAAACAATACTTAAAACGTGTCTCATGTTAGTCGATGTGTTTCGTTATGAAAACAGCACACACGCCAACATCGCCAGCCGATAATAATCAACAGATAGCAAGAACACTGATTACGCCGCGTCACTCGTTATTAACCGGGCCCAAATCGCGGCCCCGTAAATAGCCTCTGGCGGGAATCTAAGGAACTTAGACGTGCACAACTTCCGCGTGTAACTTGCCCGGCAGCTCCTTGTTATGGCGTCTCGTCATAACGCAACAGACCCGCCTCGACGTCGTCCGTCTCAGTCCAGCGCAGAATACGTCATCGATCTGCTGAATGGCGACGCTTTCTACGGGCACTGCGCCGAGTTAGGCCTGAGGCATCGTCCGTTGGTTTGGCGGACGGCCGGTCTGTTATTTACTGGAGCGTGGTTGTCTTGTCGGCATTTTTTTATATTAATTAGCGCTAATAAAGGAGTAAATGTGTTAACGCACTGCTGCGAATTATACGTCTTTTATTAAACCAGAAACAGTATTCGCATGCAGTTCAACATTCGCGGTCTTGAAAGGTAAATAAAGCGTCAACAAATTTGTTGGCAGTATAATGGACGCTGGTTAGGTTAGCTCCAAAGCTCAGTGTCACTGTGTCACTGTGTCACTGTGTCACTGTATGTGTATGTGTGTGTGTGTGTGTGTGTGTGTGTGTGTGTGTGTGTGTGTGTGTGCGTGCGTGCGTGCGTGCGTGCGTGCGTGCGTGCGTGCGTGTGTGTGCGCGTGGATGCGTGCGTGGATGCGTGCGTGTGTGTGCGTGCGTGAGTGTGTGTGCACGCGCGCGATTTCGCGTGTGTGACTAATTAGGCAACCTTCCTGCTAATAATTGCCGCCATGGAATATTCCTGGTCATGGACCCTACCGAGAACAGATTAGTTTGAACTTACCTCATTATTTTTCCGTTAAAACGTTTATTCTTTGTATAGGGCCTACGTGCTTATTTGTGTCATCACAGTATACGTCGTATGGCATTGTCATTCTAATGACCGGTATCCCGACATGCTTTGCAGGATACGCCGAACCCCGGCCACTATGAGTCCGACTACTTCTTGGAGGAGTTACTGCGGCGGCCGGCCACCTACCAGTTCAAGTCGGAGGGTCGGAGACACGAGGCACAGAAGTTCAACCGCGGGGCCACACTGCTGCCAGGCGCCTACAACCTACGACAGGACATGACGCATAGGTGAGCTCCGCAGAGCACGCACGCATGCGCAGTCCACCGTGCCCGATGACGACGCTACTGTAGGGTTTCGTCCTTGTGGTTTGCTCGTAGGTGGGAGATGAGACCGATCTGTCTGGTCCTACCACTGCCCGGATGGTATATATCGTCTCTTTCTGCTTTCTGTATTCTCTCACTCTCTCTCCCTCCCTCCCTCCCTCCCTCCCTCCCTCCCTCCCTCCCTCCCCTCCCTCCCTCCCTCCCTCCCTCCCTCCCTCCCTCTCTCTCTCTCTCTCCCTCCCTCCCTCCCTCCTCCCTCCCTCTCTCTCTCTCTCTCTCCTCCCTCCCTCCTCCCTCCCTCCCTCCTCCCTCCCTCCCTCCCTCCCTCCCTCCCTCCCTCCCTCCCTCCCTCCCTCCTCTCCCTCCCTCCCTCCCTCCCTCTCTCTCTCTCTCTCTCTCTCCTCCCTCCTCTCTCTCTCTCCTCCTCCCTCCCTCCCTCCTCCCCTCCCTCCCTCCTCTCTCTCTCTCTCTCCCTCCCTCCTCCCTCCCTCCCTCCTCTGTAAACCGTGTAACCTCGTGTTTGTGTCGCCAGGCTCGAGAAGTCGATCCAGCGATACACATTCCTCGACACGGACCGCACGAAACAGGACTTCATCACCGGGACCCGGGACAAGGTGATCTTTCTTGTCGTGGTCGACAGCGGCCACATAAACCACAATGCTATTATAACTTTACACTATAATAAAAAATCATGTGTTCCCTTCCCAAAGTCAGCGGGAATGCTATAATGCAATTCGCCTGTGACAGTACCAACCATAGATGTTCCTTCGTAATAGAATACTTTGTTTTATATTATTGAAACCCGAAAATATGGCAGCACAGCATTTTGTACCTGAAACTCACAAATAATCTTCTCAATAGTTGTCATGTAAAAGAAGACGTGTTTTGATGACACGGGTATCGTCTGTTTGTAGGACATAAACGTGTCGCCCGACGCCTACAGGACAGAACATCACCTGGCTGTACACACAGAGAAAATGCCGTCGAGGTAGGTTGGAATTGTCCCCCCCACGAAGATACTTGTTACTTCGGCTGTTTGTGTTTGAGTAGTAGTATTAGTAGTAGTAGTAGTAGTAGTAGTAGTAGTAGTAGTAGTAGTAGTAGTAGTAGTAGTAGTAGTAGTAGTAGTAGTAGTAGTAGTAGTAGTAGTAGTAGTAGTAGTAGTAGTAGTAGTAGTAGTAGTAGTAGTAGTAGTAGTTGTTGTAATAATTGGCCGTGTTATTGGTAATGGCGCCCTAGTATCGTTAGTAATAATAATGCAACAGCAAAATTAATCTTATTGACACCGTCATTGTTGTTTGCGCCGACGAAATAGTAATGGCCCTTGTAGTTATTTATCAAAGTTCAGGCAGACCGGGTGTATAGGGTTCGTGGCAATGAATGGAACATTTAGCAGATCGATATTTGACGGATTGGCGGTAAGAATGCTGTGTCAATTTCAGAGACGCCGCATTCAAATCCCAGACGGCCAGATTCCCGACGAAGTATTTCGTACCGGTAAGTTTTTATAGCGCACAAGTGTCAGGCCGACTATAGTTCATTTCCGTGTATCTGAAACATAAAGTGGTTAACACGGTACCACTGCCGCATAATTTGTAAAATATATATGACCTTCATTTATTGCAGCTATGTAATTTATTTTATAGTTATTGAATTCCATAGGTAATGTGTATATGGTGTTGTGTGTGTATGCTTGCGTGCGTGCGTGCGTTTATATGTGGGGTGAGTTTGCGGGCATGTGTGTGGACGTGCGTGTGTGCGTGTATGTTTGAGAGTTTGCATACACGCTTGTTTGTATGTATTCATGTGTGTGCGTGGGTGCATGCGCGTCCGGTGTGTGTGTGTGTGTGTGTGTGTGTGTGTGTGTGTGTGTGTGTGTGTGTGTGTGTGTGCGGGCGCTTGCGTGTGTACGCGATAATACGCGTGCGCGGGTGTGCGTGTGCGAATGCCCGAGTGCGTGGAGATCCTACGCCGTGCCATAACGTACGCCGTGCTGTGCTGTGCCGTGCAGAAGGAGGGTCCGCCGCCCGGCCTGTACGACCAAGGCAACCCATACCCGTCTCGTGCCGTCTCATCCAGCTTCATGTCCCGCACGCCGCGCTTCAAGACCTCGCACACGGTAGGTAGATCTACTGACGACGCCGTGACCCCGTGACCCCGCCGTGTCCACGTCCTTTAGTAGGGCCCCGTGAGACAGAAGTCCGCATGCAATATTTTGGCGTCGTAAGCCACGTTTTTTTTAATTTATAGACATCTACAGCAAATCGACAAAGACAAAATAAAAAATCATTATTCTTTTAAATTAATTACAATTTCAAGAGTCATTGTAACGACCTTTTACATATAACTGCGTCATACTAAACTATATTTTGTGTCAACGTAATGGATCATTAAGCAGATGTTTCAAATATTTTACATTTGACCTTGGTTGACATTCTAGGTGGTCCTATTTAAAGATGGCGGGCGTCAAGACAGGTTTGAGGTCATCTTAACAAATGTGTCACATCAAACCATAGTATGTTTATCAATACAGCGTCCAACTACCAGCACAAACATGACTATGTAGAGTTGATTCGCCTATTGAACGTGTGTATTATACAGGCAATAATAAAAAAAATATAACATCCGTGACGTAAAGAAACAGCTAGACATACTAAGGTAGCCCTCCAACCTAGAGGGCCTCGTGCCGCAAACAAGACGACACAGCGGTAGACGTCGACTCGTGGCTTTTTCTCTCGATTTGGAACCGAACCAAATGTCTACCTAGTAAAGCCGCGCCTCAGACAGGAGGACGCAGAACTAAACTACCACATCCTGCGACCACAACACGTCAACTAGTTGTGATGTATGTTCGTTTCTACGCACATAAAACCGCCACCTCATTTCACAGTTGCGTTCATTTCGCACCCGGACCACGACCTGGGGTCGACACGCGCTGACTCAGATTGATATGTTCGTCGGGCTTCGGGTGTGGCGCCTGGAAAAGCGACGTTTACCTGAAACCGGGCGTTTTTACCTGGAATCGATTGCGTTCTGTGGGAGTGAGAAAGAGGGGATGAGTGGTGGGTGGGAGGAAAATAGGGAGGGAGGAGCGGACGGCAGGAAGGACGGAATAACGTCGAGATCATCAGACACTTAGAGAGAGACTGAAACGCACACGCGTACACACACGCACGCACGCACACACACACACACGCACACATACAGTCACACACGCACGCGTGCACACACAGTCACACACGCACTCACACGCACAGCGACACAGACACACCGACACCTTACACATAGACAGAGACAAACATTGAGAGAGACATATAACGAGTGACACAGGTTGTATCTAATCATCACGCCATTCCATACTGCTGAGCTCGTCCGCCTGGTATATGAAGAGTTATCGTACGATTCAGTTCGCGGAGCATGCCGAACCGTGCCGTCAAGTGAGTAGAGACGACCACCTCGACCACCCGTCCCTTATCGCTAGAAGACACAGGACCACACAGATGCAGTTAACTCGTGCATTATTTATGAACACCTTAAGGAACTTAGAGAGGAATGATAACAAAAGCTGTATAGATACAGGCAGTGTACGCTAGATAAACTACCCTATTCGTGCCACAGTGCCGGCACTGTACCGGTCCATGTGTAGTCGGTGCCGCGACTAGGCTACCTACGTATTTCGCCCGCCACGTGAATTAGCCATAACGCTGTCGTGCTGGCGTTGTACGCAGTGGCTAGAGTGACATCAGTGAGCTCCGGGCGTTGGCGGCAGCCAGCGACTGGGCCGCCACACAAAGGCTGGTATATATGACAGGAGCAGCGTCCGTTACAAGTGTTCGCCCGTAGACAGGTCATGTACAGGTACAGTGCGGCACACGCACGACTCCGTGGCGCCCTCAAGTCGTGTGTGTCGCATTCATTACGGAGTGTGACACCAGGGAAGCCATCGATCACTCGCGGTCATGTTAATTCAGTGACACGAGCATCGCGAGCTGTCTTTGCGTCTGGGGGCTTTGCAGGTTAGAAACCGGGGATGCTTGTGAGATTATAGTGGCCAGTTTACTGTAATGTTAGATTTTCTCTCTAGTTCACCCATGTCTATAAAACGAACATCACGCAGATAACCACAATGTCAACACAAATTACTAAAACACTCGGAGAACAATATTGAATTACATGCTTCCTGAACTAAACGCAAATGTACTATAAAACATGTCTTGAAACAGTACATTTGAAATATAGTGATAGACATGATAGTGACCAATATTTTGAGAGGATTCTCAAGATATGCTAAACATCGCATTGCATAAGAAACACAGACATAAACACGACACTAAGCTGCTCTATGGGCCAAACAATCAGGCCTACTCAATCACGAATGTGTGCAGCACAGGTCGTAACAGACAATACCTTTATTTATTTGCATAATCGCATGCATGTTTACACGTACACTCGCTTACATGCCACATCGGACAACACATATTACAGCCGTTGAGTAAGAGAAAGACCACTAAAAGGGTTTGGAAATCACTATTGATTTTGGATATTAGGTCTATAGTGTTTTTTGTTATACAAAACATAGAATTAGATACGCAAAAATATGTTTTCATTTGGATGGTCGCCTCGGTAGCAATCACTTTTGATCTTAGTAGGAATCTCTCGATTTACGGCAACTTTTAGCTTGTTGCAAAATGCATATGCTATTCATTATTATATTTTGGTAATGTGTACTATATATGTTACATTTTTATATTTATATGCATATATGTGTAGTACATTTCAACACTTTTGGAGCAAATGAACGTACCCTTTTGAAACTGTGGCTGTGTAACTTTGTGTTTGAACAGTCTAGGAACGATCGGCCCGGAAAATCTATATTTGTGAGTTTGATATACTGTTTTGACTGGTAGGAACTATCAAGGGTAATGTACCTAGAGCGACAGATACTGTGATTGAAAAGGCATGTTTATCGGGGCACGGTCCCAGGCGAGATGGAGGCTGATTGCATGAATTGACGTATCGATTTATTAAGACTAGACATAGTTAGTTAGTTCAAGGCGCACGCTTTATTATAGCGTAGACCGAGAGCATCTTTTTGTACCTTTTGTTCGCAACCAGACGCCGTATCTATGACTATAATATGCGCGCTGGACTTGCGTCTTGCTTTACACACCGGTGGACTTTGACGATGTCTGCATATATGTGGTCAATACGCAGTGATCGTTAATTATCAATGACCACTGATCATTCAGTCACACCTACTCTGGCGTACACGACCTACTAATGATTAATGCATGCCATGTATGCCGAGCTGTGATTGGGTGCAGTCAAACACGGCTCTAGATGGTGGTCATTAGTGTCGGTTTGTTGTTAAGGTAAGCGATTATAATGAACAGTCTTAATTGTCAGCACCGCTGTAAATGTTACACAACGTCAATAGCAATGTCATTATTAATGGCCATCGTTCACAACCGATAGATTATGTTCACTATATAGCCAAGAGACCTCTGTTGTTTCCCCCCGGTTAACCCAATGGTTGCAACCAGTCAGACATATTCTCTATATGTAGTATGCGTAAAATTATAATTCTATTTAGTTTTTTTAACTACACTTTAATTGTAGTCTAACCACTCGTAAGTTTGTTTTTCACACAATCATCCAATTATTTTTGCTAAAATCAATATGGAAGATGTAACACAATCATCTGTCGTCTAAACCGGCATGAATTTGATACAGCAATATCAATGTCCTTACAATTAGCTACATAACGGTTAGATCTATGTACAACAAGTATTTTGGTCGACAAACGTGCTTTTTTCCCTGGTTTGTAAACCATTTTTATGGGGCAGAGGATCGGAGGTATCAGCAGCATGTCGTGCATTCATACCGTGGTCACGTGACACTGGCACGAAAGTAAACATCGTTGTTCGTGCGTCTGAATCTGGTCCCCGGATGTTGAGCTCACGTGACAAATGTCACCAGAGCGACCCGCCATTTTGTTTTGCACAGATCAAATGTTGCGTGGACATGATTTCGTTTTAGCATCGTACACACCTTGTTTCTGTTGGCTCGGTTGCAGAGAGTGCCTGGACCTGGCAGTTACGAGAAAACACTGCAATACCCACAGCAGCGTACCATCGTCGAAATGGGACGCCAGCACGGCATCTTTTTCACGAACGACTATCGGCTATGATGTAGGCACTCGCGTCTACTGCGCCGTGGCTTAGCTCTCCAGCGTTCCCGGGCAGCTTGTAACGTAGACGCTAGTCTAGCCATGCGGAGGAACAAACACCGTAAAGTAGGCAATATTACTTTGAAAAAAACTACCTTTAAAACTACTTTTAAACCGTGTGTTATTCTATGATACACCTGTAGGATAATGCTTAATGTTTTCGTCAAGTGACGTATCATCCAATTGCGGTGTTTGACAGCTGACCAAAGTCTATGGTATAAATTGCCCGGGATACGCGAAGAGATTTACGCGACAGTCTCGAAAGATCGTATACCAATTGTCTAGTTCTGTGATATAATTTCGTATCACAGAAATTAGTGGCATTTACATTGCCCATTACAAAAAGTACGGGACCTACAGTATAAGTTGCCCATCGGTATTGTCAGGGTTTGATCTTGCATGACTATAATTTGGTCGATCACGCTACGCGGTTCCGTGAAAAGCATTGTTTATAATTATGATGTAGTGCTTACTGGTAACATAAATGGTAATACGATCTTTCGAAGCACGGCTGCTGTTTTTATTTTTTGATTTTTGTTTTGCCCCGAAAGGGAGAGTTAACTTTGTTTGCGATGAAACACACATGCACGTTTGGTTTGCTGTTTGGCTGCTGTTTTATTTGATTTTGTTGCTGAAAAGAGTTAACTTTGTTTGCGATGAAACACACATGCACGTTTGGTTTGCTGTTTGGCTGCTGTTTTATTTGATTTTGTTGCTGAAAAGAGTTAACTTTGTTTGCGATGAAACACACATGCACGTTTGGTTTGCTGTTTGGCTGCTGTTTTATTTGATTTTGTTGCTGAAAAGAGTTAACTTTGTTTGCGATGAAACACACATGCACATTTGGTTTGCTGTTTGGCTGCTGTTTTATTTGATTTTGTTGCTGAAAAGTGTTAACTTTGTTTGCGATGAAACACACATGCACGTTTGGTTTGCTGTGGCGCACTGGTGTAGTGCATTTGCCGGGTTGCGCAGGTATTTACTTTGCGGTGGTACACGTTTGAATACTTATTGTTAGGTTATTGGGCCTACATTGTGTTTGGCACATGTTCTGTTTCACCGACGCGCATTGTTTTCTGCGTTTGGCCATTGCGTTTGTTTGTTTGTTGCTGTCTACAAGCCGCCGAGAGGGGGATACGCTATATACATAGCACGGGCCGAAAAGCTGTAAACAGTGCTATCATTTATCTCTTCAGTTGGTTGCAATTAACATTGCCTTTGCTTGTGTGCACACGCAGACACTGAACCGATTAGACGACAGCTGTACCAAAGTTCACACGAACCAGTCACACCCTTATCTGTCCGTGTCTTGTCCTGTATATAGCATACACATTGCATGTAAGTTCACAGACACGCTGTATTAATAAACCATACTGTTGGCGATGGTGGCACGCGGTCTGTCCATCATTGCTGTCTTTACGGCCCTGCCACGCCAGTGTGTACCTGGCGTCTTCTCGGTGTGTTATTGCCACTGGTTCGCGCGTCGACGCTGACACATCGTAGACATTAGACACACACGGCGGCTGGGTATGTTATGTGCGTAATGTGTCCGTTCAACGGCGCTAGATCCGGACTACGCCAGTAGACGGGGGCACCACGTGCATAGCGCCGAGACGATCAGTTATCTCCGACGTCGCAGCTACCCGTGATCGCTTCACCAAACGCCTTGCGCATTTCGGGTGGAGGTGCGTGGGCGGATGGGTGACGGCGGTCTGGCACGAAGAGATACATGACTGCTCGTGCAGGTGATTGACGTATGAGAAGAAAAACCGCGGGTGTTTTCTTTTGTACTGTTCCGCATCTGCGTGCAGGTCTAGTCGCGGGCTCGTCGACCCTACCGCTGCCCCGTGTTGCCGGGTATCCGGGAAGACGTCGCAAGGAAGAACCAGGAGAGGAGCTGTGGAACTGTGGCGGGGACGACACCCTCCACAATGCGGACATTAAAAGTTACATTCAGCCATTCTAAAGGGTGCGTTTTAAATAGACCTTTGCCACCTCGGATAGAAATGTAGCTTTTGTTCAAAACGTGATCTTCCCGAAAACCGAGACTCGGCACCTTTGTGTCGAAAATGAAGCTGCACAGAGATAGAAATATCTGAAATCGACAAAAAACAACAACGAAGAGCCTGGGTTGACACCTGCTTGTAGACATCACACAGCTGAAACGATTAAGCCTACTTACATTCGTGACTGAAGACACGACACACGCGTACTTACCGAGTTCGTTTACCAGATTGTAAATATATCACGGTTCTCATGTAACTAACATTGTTTGCAGACGAACGAAGTGAATTAACGTTGTCTTTTGTACCACAGGTGTGTCACTGCTATATAATGCTAGCCGTGGAGACAATCATGGACCGTTACGATCACGCAGACAACTAAACAGTTGTTGCGCGTCTCGGTTGAATGACTCGGCGATTAATTTATTAAACGTTGGTCATGTTATCAGTTACAATGTTACATAACCAACCATGTGTGGATGAGCCGTGTTATCATGGGCACGGTGACGACTCAACACGCTTATCTTAGAACTATTATCTCATACATCTATTTTTATTATTCCATTATATTTATTTATATTATTAAACATTTAAATATAAATAAATAAATATGTATACTACTTTTTTTAAATTGTGTTTTTTCTAGTATATTAAACTTGTTTTAATTTATTTATTAAGCACCTTTGAGCTGCTCAAGTCGCTGTATATGTGCATACATTACTGTCACTGTGTGTCACGTGTGTGTTGCCGTACAATGTCATACGAATGTTGTGACTAATATACCCAGTAACTGTTACAAAGTCACGTGACTGTTGTGACTAATATACCCAACAACGATCACAAAACCTTGTGAATGTTGTAACTAATACACCCTTCAACAGTCACCACGCACGTACGCATAGGGCAAGAACATGGTGATGTGGTATTCTAGCGTAATTATTAGGCCCTATATTAGCTAGTGTCGTTGGGCACAAAGACATCACTAAGAAGGCTTCATAAACGCAAGACCTGTACATGTGATATCGCTGCACGGCGAATATTTGTTATTTGATATACTGAAACGATGATACGTCGCGTGTGGATTTATGACATCGGTAAGTATGCAATACGGACTGTCGAGGCACGTTGCTACTCGTCTACCACGCCATTTTGCTTTATTACACTGCACCACATTGTGTTCAGAAAACAAAAAGCAGGAAATGGCTAAGTTTGATCCCATCCTTTGACTTATACCTTATCAGATCCAAGCCTCACCAATTCACATAACCTCCCAGTTCACAGGTACTATACAGTTGACCCTCCCTAGCCGCCTGCACGGCTGAGGCGAGATTCACACAGGTCTACACGTGTTTGTCTGTGTGTTTCAGGCGGTGCCAGGCCCCGCTAGTTACGGCAACAAGTACGCGATGAGCACGACGGTCAGGACGAAGACACCGCGCATACACGGTCTGTACTTCAGCGCCGAATACCACTCGTGATGACGCACCGCGCCGGCCATCTTGTCCGACGTCACGCGTCGCCACATTGTCTGGCGTCTCCATTTTGTATGACGACATACGTCTCCGTCGTCACAATTTACAGCCGGTTTCTTCAGTCACCACGACACATCTCTTCGTCACATTATGAGAAACAAACCAATGACAACAAGCTGTGTCATTCAAACTGTTGTATTCCGACAGACTCAAGACACTGCTCAACATGTCTGACACGTTGGACGTGTCTATGTGATACCTTACTCATCGTAGGTCGATCGCATAAGACCTTAAAATGGCGAAATTCGTTATTACACTTGCCTGTAATCTGTTCTTTCGTCATCATCTGTTGTCGTCCTCGCGTCCATCATGATAAACCTCTCGTCACTAACCACTGCTTACGATGCGACATTAACGAAATAAATATGTACAATATGTGTGTTACATGTGTATGGTGTCACAATGTTAATTTGACATGACCTTGAGTATTTAGCATTTATAAACATGAACGTAGAAAACATGCACATTTGCAGTATTACAGGCACTGCCGATTAATACTGCACAGGCAGCACTACATATCAGTATTAGGATCGTCCAGAAAGGACAACATCGACAAGAAGCTCATCGTGATTTATTAATGTGAGTATATGTGCACTGTTTTGTGACAGCGAATGCAAGTGTTCAACGTTCAGCTACGTAATGTATGTGTCTCTGAAGTCGTCGCTGTAAATTTGTCTTCAAAATGTCCTAAATCAATGCTGTGGATTGAGCTCAGCACGAGTCTCTTGATTTGCATGTGCATCTCAGCGAAACACAACCTGCAGTGACTTGATTACGTCATGCTCTTGTCATCTCACGTGTGCCTTTTTGTTTGTGTTTATCCAATAATCACATGGAAACCAGATGTTAATTTGACACTGGATCTGATCTTTCTATATCTGCGTTTGTGTTCCTTCTCTTTCTCTTTTCTACGTACGTAACAACATCACCGATTGTCCTCATATATTCTTTTAAAGTCTTGTTCAAGTTTTACATTTCATTCGATCTGCCGAGCAGATTTTGGGTCTCTGTAAAACTAATGTAAATTCTTAGCTGGTGCAACCAAAGTTCCGTTGGTAACTGTAAATCACGTCAAGGTGGATTAGCTGGACACACGGATCCACGGTGTGCTGGTAATTAATCTCGGTTTTCAGACTGCAATCATAATTGCCTGCGCGCTTAAATGCCGGAGCTTGGTCTATAAGCCGGCTTACCGATCTATCGTCAATTCTACACCCTGTGGAGGTGTTTGTATTGTGTATTTATTCGCTGCTGCGTGCGTAAGCTGATATCTATGTAGCTTATTATGTCGCGTATCTTCAATGTCCACGACGTGTGACAGTAACAGTTATCGCACGAACAATGGTGTGTGTTTCTTCTCGTACAAATGGCCTCTTTGTTAATGTCTACATACATTGTAGGACGGTGTATATCGTGACATGTGTTCATTACTTGTTGTTGACTGAACTCGTTCTTGAATCGACTAGACATCGTCGACGATACAAAGACGCGGAGAGAAAGAATCATCGCCTAGCATCAGCAAGTCTGAGAAGACAATTAGGCGCGATGACACTCACGGGAAGTTGTACGATGTGGGCCAATAGAGATGAATGGAATATCAGTACTGACTGCTGACAAGTTGCCTGTGTCGGTGTCTCTCTGCGGCTATCGCTCATTTGTCGGTGTTCATTATTCAGTTACACCATGAGCGCTAAGAGTTGTAGTCAGAGTCGTCAGTTTACCTCCCCGTCTGTCTGTGTCTGTCTCAGCCTTTTCTGCACGTTTCTCTATCTCGCACTCGCTTCTCTCTCTCGAGATAGAGAACACACACACACACACACACACACACACACACACACACACACACACACACACACACACACACACACACACACACACACACACACACACACACACACACACACACACACACACACACACACACACACACACACACACACACACACCTCTCTCTCTCTCTCTCCTCTCTCTCTCCTTCACACCTATACTCACGCACGCATGCATAAATTAGCCAGTGCTTATTCAATCGCGTATTCTCACGTAATCACCCTATAAACACGCAGAGATACACATACAAAACAGCGACACAATGCATTGATCCGACAGTTTATATATCATGGGGCTCCAAAAACCAATTTTGAGGCTCTCCAAAAACATCCAATTCCATGTGATTGAGGATCATAAAGATTGGGACATATTCCATGTCTGGGGCACGCAAGACTAGCTCTAGCAAATACCAGGTCTAGGACAATCTGGACTACGGGACAACGTCTCACGGCCTCCCAGCAACATATGCGTATATGACTTACATTATTTCATAGTTGTTGCAGATGTTTCTAGTAAAACATTGCGCTTGTGCAAGGCACAGAAAACGAACGATAATATTAACAATGATTGCGAGGACATTATAAGTGTAATACTTACCGCATACGCATTGTAACTGCAATTTTACTCTCACCATAGTGATGACGTCATAATGTGAACCCCCCTAGAGGTGACGTCATCAATATGTGCGCTACTTTAAACTTATTTTAAACGTAATTTTTTCGTTTCCAGTGTTCATTTTTTTAAACAGAACATTTTATATGGTGGATGGTTATGTGTATTAGTACTACGTTATAAATCATAATAGTGTATTCAATAAGGCAGTAACTAAACAGGTTAACCCAGTCAGACGGTCGATGTTTGCTTCAAGATATTACCTCAGGACCGTTCAATAGGTGCCCAAAGTTTTAACAA
The DNA here is from genome assembly GCA_025642075.2 of Ridgeia piscesae. Taxonomy (NCBI): domain Eukaryota; kingdom Metazoa; phylum Annelida; class Polychaeta; order Sabellida; family Siboglinidae; genus Ridgeia; species Ridgeia piscesae. The sequence continues at coordinate 743,576 of JAODUO010000020.1, read as the reverse complement.
GATTGCCACCTAGAGATTCAACTCTAGATGGCAGGTGGACTAGGAAGCCATTTGGCTTATCGAGAGTCCAACCTATCTATCTAAGTATACCCCGCCCGTCTTAGGTATATGTCGATTTTATTTTTAAATATATTAACACTACTAGCACCTACACAATCAGCTGATAATCTGTTCCATTCGTTTACTGTTCTTTGAGAAAATGAAAATTTTCTAATATCTAGTCTACACTGCTTCTTTGCTAATGTAACTCCATGTCCTCTAGTCCTTCTCTCTTCCTTAACTTGAGCACTGAGACCGTCTCAAGTTTTATTTTCTGGTGTTACAAGAGTTTATTAAATTTCTTGAATGAGAGAACATTGTCTTGTGGTCAGTACAAAGTAATAAACACAGTAAACACATAGGCAGTCGCAGACAAATATTCCATACATTCACACTGGTTATCCAGTTTCTCTATTTATGTATTTTTTTCGTTTGATTTTATCCAGTTTGTTTCGTTTTATTACAAAAACAGTTGTCATTTCCTGTCGATATCAAATGTGAACTAAAAATGTTGACCAACTTATAATACCAATTCTTTTGTATGGTACAGAAATTTCATGATTTAAGTGAAATAGAAATACATAGTGAAGTTGGAATCTTAGGATTAGTTTGGTTAAGAAGAATACTTTTAGGTGAGAAAACAAATATTATCAAGAAAAGGAAAACAAACATTATCTAGAAAATGACCTGCTTTCGGCTTAACGTGTGACCCGAACCGACATAAACGAGGGAAAATAATAATTATCAATAAACTATCTCCGTGCAGACATTCAGCCGAAGAGCCAGCAGTGCAGTTATCTCCCAGCGACTCCGATAGAGTGCAGCACGTCCTGCAAGAGCAAAGTGCTACCACCTACCGGGATGTCCCAGTCGTAATTACTACAAGATTCACCGGCAGTAACCGACGTCACGAACACGCTTGACAGATCGAGTCGTTTCAGCCTTTCGGTGGCCTTACAGACCGCTGCGTACCTTATCATTGAGGTTGCTTCCATTTATTACAAGGCATGATTTGTCTTATAATACAACTTTATGATTCATATTTTTTTTAATTGGACAACTACAAACACACTTGACAATAGCATCTGTGAAACGACAAGGTTTTGCTAGTTACATTTTATTATCTCATAACATTACAAGTCTTTCTGTACAAATATCTTCTTACTATTCACAAATTAGACACCAACGTTACATTACAACAAAATATACCAATTTACACCTGTAGTAATAACTATTTACACAACAAACATTGCCAATTGTTCATAAAACACTGAACAATCTTATCTGGCTTATCTCTATACATATTCAACTTGTAAATTAGCCTAAAACAATAACTGATGAAATTATCTTAGTAACAATAACAACTATGGCAGTGAATGACAGATAACGACTGGAAAGTTATCAGTGAATGACAGATAACGACTGGATAGTTATCAGTGAATGACAGATAACGACTGGATAGTTATCAGTGAATGACAGATAACGACTGGATAGTTATCAGTGACAATAACAATGATGATGTTAAAGTAAAGAAATACTGCAAAATACTGACGCTGACTGGAGAAATGTGTCCACTACAAACAGATGAGTAAAGATATTAAGTGTAGTTGTACTTAAAAACGTGCATATTATGGCCACGTTTCATTCGGTGTAAATTGCTAGTATTGCAAGTGGTTTCTGTGAAAAGATACATATTAAAATAATACTTCTATACTTAATCACGTGGCTATAGACAACATGTGTTTGAGAGACACTATGTTGTGTTGTCTCACTGTAACGTTTTTGGTACTGTGGAGAAAGGCATTATGGGACTGGTAGCTTCGAGGTCTACGGCAGTGATGAGACACTGACTGGCAGACTCCGTCTCTCCGAGTGAGAGAAGAACATCGCCAAGGAACTGCCTGCAACACGACACACAGCAGTCTGAAGAATGTGAACACGTCACGATAACAACATGGCAACACGACACACAGCAGTCTGGAGAATGTGAACACATCACGATAACAACATAGCAACACGACACACAGCAGTCTGAAGAATGTGAACACATCACGATAACAACATAGCAACACGACACACAGCAGTCTGAAGAATGTGAACACATCACGATAACAACATAGCAACACGACACACAGCAGTCTGAAGAATGTGAACACATCACGATAACAACATAGCAACACGACACACAGCAGTCTGAAGAATGTGAACACATCACGATAACAACATAGCAACACGACACACAGCAGTCTGAAGAATGTGAACACATCACGATAACAACATAGCAACACGACACACAGCAGTCTGAAGAATGTGAACACGTCACGATAACAACATAGCAACACGACACACAGCAGTCTGAAGAATGTGAACACGTCACGATAACAACATAGCAACACGACACACAGCAGTCTGAAGAATGTGAACACGTCACGATAACAACATAGCAACACGATACACAGCAGTCTGAAGAATGTGAACACGTCACGATAACAACATAGCAACACGACACACAGCAGTCTGAAGAATGTGAACACGTCACAATAACAACATAGCAACACGACACACAGCAGTCTGAAGAATGTGAACACGTCACAATAACAACATAGCAACACGACACACAGCAGTCTGAAGAATGTGAACACGTCACAATAACAACATAGCAACACGACACACAGCAGTCTGAAGAATGTGAACACGTCACAATAACAACATAGCAACACGACACACAGCAGTCTGAAGAATGTGAACACGTCACAATAACAACATAGCAACACGACACACAGCAGTCTGAAGAATGTGAACACGTCACAATAACAACATAGCAACACGACACACAGCAGTCTGAAGAATGTGAACACGTCACGATAACAACATGACAACATGACACACAGCAGTCTGAAGAATGTGAACACATCACGATAACAACATGGCAACACGACACACAGCAGTCTGAAGAATGTGAACACGTCACAATAACAACATGGCAACACACAGCAGTCTGAAGAATGTGAACACGTCACAATAACAACATAGCAACAGCTGTCACCTTAAACACATTGCCCTGTCATAACTAAGCAGTTACTCACACGGACTTGTTGGTTTTCATGTATCTTTTTGTAAACATATTCTAGTGGTAGATCCTAACATTTGGGGATAACATTTCATCACGACAAAAATAAAACCACCTGTGGGTGCCGTTTTATATTAAAAGATGGCCACCACCCTAAGGCAACATAATGACATATTCGCTTTGTTGTGGTTTTTTACGTCGCCATCAGAATAATGCATGTATAGTTTTGCTTTTTCCCAACGATGCTGATAATAATTACTATAATGATGAACCGTGTGCATGCATGAACACATATCCACCAGGACATTTTGGGCAGGTAAAAATATCATATATATATATATATATATATATATATATATATATATATATATATATATATATATACACACACACATACACACACATACATATATAATATATATATATATATATATATATATATATATACACCTGTGCGAGACTCACCAGGACTTACTGCACATTGGATCAGAATTGACGGCGTCCCTCAGCACCTTCTCGGCCACGTGCTGGTTGCCTGTCATGTGCATGACTAGACCCTGCAAGTCACACAGAAGGACTAGTGTGAGACGGCTTTACTTCACTCTGGGCCAACACAGGACACCTGGGGCCATTCCACTAAGATAAAGAGCTCATAAGGGAAATCCATCATTAAAGACTTTTGAAATTTGAGGAGTGTTTCAAATTGCAAAAGCTGCCATCATATCACATATTTCTTTGAAAAAGGCCAGTTGCACAGCGAATTAAGCTTGTTTTTTTGCTTAGCCTGAATGGAAATATGTAACAGAATGTAACACTATGTGAATTCAAGCAATAGTGTTTTTTATTTTTTTTAATAGAGGGAGATTTGACTCACAACAAATTTAAGTGGAGGACTGACATTGTATACTCACTAAATGTTGCAGGCTTCTAACATGTGCAGGGTTGATTGACACAGCGTTCTCGTAGAAACTCTTCGCTTCATTAAACTCCTCCTTGTGTTCTGCCAGTCGCCCCTTCTGTGACAATAACAGCGTGGTCCGCCATCGTTACATGACGGAGTATTCCTCTCCATACAGGTAACAATACGATTCTGATGAGCAAACTATCACTGCTGGTTGCAAAACAGTTTGGGAAGGAAGCATCATACTTTATTAATTATTAAAATGCAATGCACTTTCACACGGCAGGCATTATATCATTCACGCCTGTTTCACTTGTACCAACGGTTAAAACCATTGTTAAAAACCAAATAAGCATGTACTAAAAGGTTATAAATATGTAAATGAAATGTAAAGGTCATTTCTATGCAATCCTGTGATACATGGGCAGACTAAATGCACTCACCATGTAGGAGACCATGTGAGATATGGGGAAGATGCTGTTGGCCTCCTGTATACATGCATTGGCTGAGTCCAGCTTGTCCACACTTATGTACAGCTCCGCTGAAGAAAAGAACACAATAAACGAGAACCTCTTTTTTATCCGATTCCACTACAACTTACGTTGTAAATGTTCTGTGCAATGAGACAGGCTTTTCAGTGTCAGCTGATGGAAAACATGTGACATCCAAGATAGAATGCTGGGTAAAAATAAATTGAATTGACATCACTGAATTCCTCCAAAGATAGGCCTGTACATTTATTTAAGTATGAAATTATCACATTGGAGCCTCACTATCAGTCACCCTAAGAACGGGGCAAAAGTGATCTAAATAGCAAGGATAACATCGCAAATAAGTCTTTAAAAAGTTACAAGTAAAATTTGGAAATGTTTGAACTATAGTACTGAGGCGACCGTACACTGTATGTGTTATTACACTGATGTACAGTCTATTTCACGGTGAATGCAGCTGCAGTTGCTGACAGAATACTACAGATGACACCCACCTATCTCGAGCCAGATCTGCGTCTGAATACTCCACATTTGCTGCGGTCCTTGCTTTGGTTGCCGACTGCTGCCCATAGTGGACGCCACTCCTGACAACGCCTGCTCAATGCGGGACGCTGCTACTGATTCGGCTCTCACAGAACCTGTAGAATCACAACTCGCTGTCAACTCCCTCCTGTGTTGTATGTACAATGGGGTGTAACTGTCATATTTATACAGAGTTTGTCTGTAAACATTTGGTTTTAAGCTGCTTATTTCCTGTCACAGATGGCAACAATTACCATTGCATTGATAACTTTATAAGTATTAGAGAATTAGAGAAATGAAACAAAACAAAACATGAGACTTACTTGAGTCTCGGTCACTGAGCTCTCCAAACTGGAGGTGGAGAAGACTGTACGGATTACTGAGAGCCTTGTCAATGAGACCAGTGCCTCGCTGCTCACTGTAAACAATAGTTCAGCTGACACATTTCATGTCACCTTGGACTCTTACATTAAATTAATTATAGAATTTAAATAAATAATAAAGTTCATTCTCTGGCAGCCATAGCGGCTGAAAAGTACAATAAGAACATTCTGACTGATAAAACAATTCATTCATGTATATTAGTAAAACTATATATAAAAACATAAATATATAAATAACTATATATGAAATTGTTACTAATTAGAATATCTGGTAAAATTATAAAACGAAAAAAAGTAGGATAGCACGAACTGTAAATCGAGTATAATATGAATGTATATATTTTGACTGATTAAGGTGTCAGAAAAACATGTCTAAAACATTTACCAAAGTAAATTATAAAATAAAAATGGGATAAACAACCCGAATAAGTGAAATTATAACTCATTAAAATATTTAAATAATATAAAATAGATCAACTGAATAAATAGCTAAAAAGATTCACAGTCCATAACATGTTGTACTTGTATGTGAGTAGCAAAGTCCAGTTACTGCCAGTTGTACAGTCCAGTCCATATCACACAAGAGTTCTTAGATTTGGTTACATCTTACATGTGACATAGTTGCAGCACAAAAATCCTGCCAATATTCTTCAAAAAAAAGGTGAGCTCTTTTACATGTCCTTTGAAGCAAAAGGTAGGCTGCAGATGAAGATCACAGCACATATTCAAAACAACTACAACAAGTTCCTTCAGCAACGAGGTTCTTGAGGGGAAATGATGTAAACAGTTATCTAATGACCGTACAAACAATGACAAAATCAACATGATTTTTATACATGTGACTGTCTCATGTTTCATTGTCACAAATGGGGTGGCAGATGTAATGCTCTTAAATACGATTGTAATGTAAATCATAAAAAAATCAGATATGCCTGAATGTTTAAGTGTTATGTTTTTATGCCGTACTATTTTATGTGTCCGAGTTGTGTGGTCTAAAAACGACACAGGTGAATCTCCGAGATTGGGAAACTGGGAAAAGATAGCAGAAGGTGAAAGTATTCAGAGAGATAACTCACTTGTCCAGCGTCGGTTCAAAGAGCGACTTCCACATTTGCAGCATGTGTCTACAGGTCTGGAGCGCTGGCTCCACCCCTTGGAGCTCCTGCTCCAGCTTGCTCCGGATGAACAGCAGACTGAAGATGATAGTGGGTTAACCCTTTATATCCCACAATGCATTATGAAACGCCTCCTGAATCCGTGCTGTGTATGCGCAAAATTACCCAGATAGGGGTGTAACATGTTTACATTTAACTATTTGTACTTTATTTCCTAACATTGCAAGTTGTAATTATTTCAATGATAACTGAATTCCACTAAAGACTTCAACTTTTGAAGTAAAGGTGCAAAATGTGGTACGCATTGTCTGGTTGAGATTGCGTAGAATGCTACGTATATCTACAAACTTGCTGTCAGTAGATATTTTCGAACTGTGCTCATTCAAAACTCCCAAAACAATGCTGTACAAAAACTGCCCCTCTTTATCATATTTGCTGTACATTTCAAATCTAAAAGATGTTCACGGGAGCAGGGATTCAGATACATTCAAGTGTCAGCAATGCCAAAAGTGCTAAGTATATGAACAACACTAAACACGGGGGGCAATTGTTTTCACTGGATGACTGTGGTAGTGAAGTATCATTACGACTGGATGACTGTTGTAGTGAAATATCATTATGACTGGATGACTGTGGTAGTGAAATATCATTATGACTGGATGACTGTGGTAGTGAAATATCATTATGACTGGATGACTGTGGTAGTGAAATATCATTACGACTGGATGACTGTGGTAGTGAAATATCATTATGACTGGATGACTGTGGTAGTGAAATATCATTACGACTGGATGACTGTGGTAGTGAAGTATCATTATGACTGGATGACTGTGGTAGTGAAGTATCATTATGACTGGATGACTGTGGTAGTGAAGTATCATTACGACTGGATGACTGTGGTAGTGAAGTATCATTATGACTGGATGACTGTGGTAGTGAAGTATCATTATGACTGGATGACTGTGGTAGTGAAGTATCATTATGACTGGATGACTGTGGTAGTGAAGTATCATTATGACTGGATGACTGTGGTAGTGAAGTATCATTACGACTGGATGACTGTGGTAGTGAAGTATCATTACGACTGGATGACTGTGGTAGTGAAGTATCATTATGACTGGATGACTGTGGTAGTGAAGTATCATTATGACTGGATGACTGTGGTAGTGAAGTATCATTATGACTGGATGACTGTGGTAGTGAAGTATCATTATGACTGGATGACTGTGGTAGTGAAGTATCATTACGACTGGATGACTGTGGTAGTGAAGTATCATTACGACTGGATGACTGTGGTAGTCGTAATCATTGACTGTGGTAGTCGTAATCATTGACTGGCACTGGTAGTCAACTGCCTGCTTACGTCATGACTCTCATGACGACCAGTTGTCCACTCACCTGAAGTGGTCAGGGTATTCTGCGATGGCGGTCAGTATGAGGTCATAGGCCTGGGTGTAGGACTTGGTGGCGGTCAGCAGGAGGGCCAGGAGCTGGAGGGACTGGAGGTGGTCACTCCGTAGACCCAGAGCCTTCTTCACGTACTTCAGTGCCTCGGGGATCTGTCACAACAGTAACCGTTAAGAATAATAAGAATACTCTATTATTCCACACAGGGGAATCACAGTTCAGCTTGTGTTCCGTAAACAAATATAAACATGCAAAGGTAAATACCAGAATTAAACAAAATCACACTAAAACACAGATTATAATATATTGCAGTACCTGAACACACTTTGCATGAAATGCAGTTGTGTACTTCACATAAAACTGCATGCATGAAATGCATTAAAATAAAATGCGTCAAAATAAAATACATATAAAATGGTCAGCCTCAGTGCGACCTACGTCCGTAACAAAGGAACACAATAGCTTCAAGGTGTGTACAGAAAAAACCTGGTACATGTCCATGCTGTGATTTGTGACAATTTGGAGCCAGACCCTTGATAAAGTATGCACATGTCTATAAGTTTCCTGAAAGTGGCCTGTCTGTGAATTATATCTGGCTTCATTACAATGACACTAAATATTGGTGCTTAAAAACCAAGATATGAGTGGCACACGTTATGTCAAGAGACCTGTGACATGTCATTTCAAGAGATTGGTGACATGTCATGTCAAGAGGTCTGTGACATGTCATGTCAAGAGATCTGTGGCATGTCATGTCAAGAGACCTGTGACATGTCATTTCAAGAGATCGGTGACATGTCATGTCAAGAGATCTGTGACATGTCATGTCAAGAGATCTGTGACATGTCATGTCAAGAGATCTGTGACATGTCATGTCAAGAGATCTGTGGCATGTCATGTCAAGAGGTCTGTGACATGTCATGTCAAGAGGTCTGTGACATGTCATGTCAAGAGGTCTGTGACATGTCATGTCAAGAGATCTGTGGCATGTCATGTCAAGAGACCTGTGACATGTCATTTCAAGAGATCGGTGACATGTCATGTCAACAGATCTGTGACATGTCATGTCAAGAGATCGGTGACATGTCATGTCAAGAGATCTGTGACATGTCATGTCAAGAGATCTGTGACATGTTGATAAAGCCACATCAAGCTGCAGAAGTTCTGTCAGAAGCGTCATGTTACGAGGCATGAGAAATGTCAATTGCAGACGTCATATCGTTACTACAGTCATGTGACGTGTCATGTGACGCGTGCCTCACCTGTCGAAGCAGTGCCAGAAGCAGGGCGACGTAGAAGAGGGACAGATGGTCACTTCCGTCCAGAGACACGGCCCTGCAACGGTGAGTGGTGGTCAGTCTGACTGTGAGATATCAGCAACTGGACAAGTTATGACCCATTTCACAATCACATGTACAACAACATCATATGTCACATGTACCAAAGACTTGGTGTGCTACATTGACAGAAATTCTGCCACTACAAGGCAAAATCATATATTATTTTACATTGTTGCAGTTCACTCAGTGGTATGAACGAGTACCCAGTTATAAACAGTGGTGAATATTTGTATTTGAATAATTGTCACACAATAATGTCCGAATCCTTCCCAGTGAAGCGAAGATTGAAACGGTTTGACAGCGAGTAAAAGATAATGTGCTTTGAGCTACCCTAAGGCCTCGACACTGTGCTATACAAGAACTTATCTTTACAATTGATTAGGCAACGAACTATAGAAAGATGTCCGTGGTGGAGTTGAGACTTACTTGAGGAAGAACTCAAGGGCCTGGCTGTGGAACTCGCGTCGACTCGTCTCTAGATGTGTGTCCTCCGCCTTCAGACAGAAGCCGACTCCGTGCAGCACGTAGCTCTTGGCCAGCAGCTGTCTGTCACTTGTACACTTCATCGCCAGACCCGATGCCTCAATGCCCTCGTCCCACTGCAAGGTCAAGGTCGCAGTGAGGTGTAAATGCGATTTGCACATTGAATTGAGTGTTAAGCAGCAAAGTTTGAAATTCAGTATTATAAGTTTTTAAATAATACGTCAATTGTTGAAATATTATATTAAAAATATTTTTTATTGATCACTAACATGAAGCAAACTTCAAAGAAGCAACATTCTGCAAAATGAGATCATATTGTACACATGTTGTCTGTTGGTTTTTAATCAATAAATGCACATATTTTCTGTATTTTTTATTATTTGCTGTGGAAAAATAAACTGGTCATTTATGATAGGATTATATTCCTGCATAATCACAAAAATTCATGGGATTTTTGGAACCACATACAAATTAATATTGGTTTTAATGTGGTCTGAAAATATTATCTTGAAAAAAGTCGAGTCTGTTTTCCAACTCACCCTGTGCAAGTGTTCATAGCAGACCTTGGCAATGAGCAGTGGAACGACAGCATTGTCTGCTTCCAGATGCATGCATTCCCTGAGCACCAGCACTGCCTGAGAGTACTGCAACATCAGTGCATCACAGCGAACCTGTCAGTTGAGTGATTGCACACTACACCAACGTAGTGGTGTCATTGTTCAGTTATGTCACTGAATGTCATCACATTTTCAATTTAATATAATTTAGTTGTATTAAAACATTCTTACGGTTGCAAACATCATCAAACTTTGTTCAGTCACGTGGTGACATGGGACAAGGGATGAAAAGACATAAAAGGTCACATGATATCATGTAAGGAATGACATGATGTAAGGGGTGACATGAGTAAGGGACGTCAAGGCACCCACCTTCTGCGAGCACAAGAGGGAGAGTCCAAACTGATACCAGATGTGGAACTCTTCAAAGGAAAATCTCATTGCTCTCTCAAATGTCTGCAACAAACCAAAGGTAAAGACGTTCATTCTCAAACTGTTTGTGTTGATCGTGTCAAAATACAACTACCTCATTTTATTCTACTACAACAACCGTATAGCCTAATGAATTCTTCAACAAAATTTAAATAGCGTACTTGCACTGTTTAGTTATCAGAGAATTGAACTGTATCATGCACACATTTGTGTACAATCTGTACAGCACCAACCTTCTTCATGCACACACTTGTGTACAATATGTACAGCACCAACCTTCTCCATGAACAATAAACCAATCAAGTGCTGTATTTGGCTACAAACATTCACTTGTATTTGTCATCTGTACCTAACTGATGATAACACTTACACCATTTTTGCATCACAAATGTAAAACACATTTCCCAGTCGGTGACGACACCTTGTGAGTTCTAAAGGATTCATCTGTGTAACAACACGGCCACCAGTTCTTTCCAACTCTATTTAAATTTGTATTCATTTATACACATTCAATTTGCAGCCATATTAGATGTGTTTATTTGCAAACACAATAAGTATCACAATATATATTTATAATGGTTATATATTTTTTATGAATTATAAAACATCAATTTCATGCATGGAAAATGATTTTACACATCTCAGAAGGATTTATCCACAGTTACTTACCATCTACATGATATAGAAATTTTAATATTATTCATTATTATTACTAAAACATTTCCCCTTGGCAGGGAATAAGAGTCTGTAAATTTTTGCCATTAACACACATTCTCTTACCTCTGACAACATCCCAAACTGTCCGTATCTGACGAGGACAATGGCGAGGAGGTCGTAGACAGAGATGGTTGTACGTAGTGTGTGCTGGCGAGCCTGTGTGTATTCTTGTGATCGATTCAACACCACATCACGGGCGGCCTGCAAATGCAACATTCACATGACTTGAACACAGGCATTGACATCTATAGAGAGGTGCAGTTTTTTACTTTATTTCAGAATAATTTCTGTGCATCATGTTTGAACAGTTGTTGATTTAAATATAACCAAATGCTTTCAATTTCTGACAAAACTACTTAAATAATAAAAAGTATGTACCCTGAGAAAAATTATTTAGACAGGGCAAATATATATATATATATATATATATACATGTGTGTACCAAAGACACAGGCCAAACCAACCAGTCATAAAATATTATGGTACTGACCTGTTACAAAAATGTATTATAAAGTTGCAGCTTCCTCATGAAACACCCCTCCCTACCCTGTGATCTCACTGTTGGAGTAGACACTAGTGATATTGTAGTGACTAAAACTACGGACACTTACGATGGACTCTGAGATAAGAAGCAGCAGAAGAACCTCCTCGTCTCTGTTCTTTGGTACAAACAGGCTGCAAACAGAGAGATCAGAGTTAACTAAGACAAACAGGTTACACATAGTCAAAATATTTAACATATTTAATGGTGGGGCTAAACTTACATTTCTGGCTAAACTGGCCTGTTTTTTAGGCATATTTTATCAAAATATGAAAGAATAATTTTTTTTCACAAATCACTGCACTAACCCATCGCCTGTGTATTTCTTTGGCTTCAACTTGCGAGTTGGTGAGACTGAGTTTGACTTTGCGGTGACCCTGATTGGACTGTAGGTGGCGTCACACATTCCTCGCAGCAACACCTCCGCCAGTTCCCGCGCCAATAGCTAGAGCACACAGGTAACAGTCAATTTATTAACAATTAATTTATTTGACAAGAAACATATTAAGCCTATGTTTCAAAGATCTAAATTCTACTTACTGACCTCAATCACGGGCACCAATATATGTACCGAAGATGTACCAGTTCATTAAATAAGCATTTCCATCAATTACACAGCTGGCACACATAGTACTGTATTGCAAACACCCACGCACACATATGCACACGCACACACACACACAAACACATACAACTTATTTTCACAAACCATGGGTGACAGTCTCACCTGTCATAATCCGTGTAACCCTCTCACTTCCACCGCCTGTAACAATTCTCACCTGTCGTAGTCCGTGTAACCCTCTCACTTCCACCGCCTGTAACAAGTCTCACCTGTCGTAGTCCGTCTAACCCTCTCACTTCCACCGCCTGTAACAAGTCTCACCTGTCGTAGTCCGTGTAACCCTCTCACTTCCACCACATGTAACAAGACTCACCTGTCGTAGCCCGTGTAACCCTCTCACTTCCACTGCCTGTAACAAGTCTCGGAATCGACCAACACCCTTGGAGATTTCTCTGTAATCAAACAAACACCCTATTTCCACGAGAATGTTGGATGTAGTCATGTACAGAATTTAAAAAAATCACCACCGGGTAATTAAACAGTAGTATTTAGCATTATCACCTAGTTATTTCCCACATCATGCAGTGTCTCAAGAAGGCCAGACATGTCACTAAACATATCCCATGTCAGTGAAGTGACAACCGACACAGAAACGTAACTGTGTATTTTTACAGCATCATTACATCACTACAGTGTTACATCTTTTGTATGATCAATGCCCATTTTGTGACATACGTTGATGTGTGTTACATTGAATGTGACGACAGTTAGTAAACCACACAAGTAGTAGTACATATTAAGTAGCCAACACGACTCACCCGTTGCGTATGTACAGTATGGGCGACCGCTGAATGGCGTTTTCTACAAATGGACCGACGGCACTTGGGTCTCCGTCTGCCGTGCACCAGATGTTGCCAGACGGGGACATGTTGGTGACAGACGACTGAGACGGCGTCTTGAAGAACCTCTCCTGTCTGTCCTGGAGTTGCAGCAGACAGATGTCTCCAGCCATCTCGAAGCAGTGCAGAACCTGTTTCTCTCTCGTCTCCGTGTCTTTGGCGTTGGTGAGAGGCGGAAGTTTCTCCAGACACAAACCTGGACAGTGAAATAAAACTGTCTAACACAGGTCAGTTTGTAGACATGGCGCAACTTCAAAGATATATTGTTTGTTATGTTAAGCCAAGAGGTTCATAATAAAACGACTATGTTGCCCTCAGAAGAGACACTGCTAATGACTGCTAGGATCTTGTGAGGAAGTGTGACAGCTCAACTGCAAAGTCAGCCAGGAAACCAGAATAGCCAGGTGCCAGCAGACTAAAGAACAAAAGGGATATTGACCTAAGGTCAGTGTCACTGTTAGGTGCTAATCCATCCTCTGGCCTGAGCAAACAAAAGTTGTGGTCACAGCCAGGGCCATGGGAACACCTGCTGTTGAGTGTCTTCATCAGTAATTAGCACTGTTGGGTGAAGTTGCAGTGAAGGTAATCAGTTTGGCAGGCATTACACATGATCTTGAAACATAAATGTTGATACTGACAATGTATTTGAAAAAAGATGTGTAAGTGTTTGAAAAAGTCAAATACTTTAGGAATTATTTTAATACAAATACTTTTCATCCCAAAGGTCAAATACAAATACTTTGAAAAAAGTATTTAAATACTTTCAAATACAAATGTATTTGACCCCATGTCTGACTACATACCAATACTGAATAGGTACAGTATAAACATTATGACAGTTTTAAAAAGTAAATTAATAAAACATTTAAATAGGCTAAACAGTTTAAAAAGCAGTTAGAATTTTTAAGTATGCTCAGAAGTGATTTACACTATACATGTTACGATGTACTCCTGTTCAATCGAGCACCATCTTGACTTCTCTTGGAAGCACACAGCCATGCTGCAATTAATGCACAAAGGCTATTCATACACAAACATCCACCATTGCCTATGACAACATTTGTTCAACTCTTTCCTTAAGCACACAAACAAAGCAGTACATCACAAAAAAATGACAGTTATCGCAATGTTACTAATCTGCTATCCCACGATTTCCCCTCAAATCTGGATCAAGAACCAATATATTATTAGTTGTTTTTGTCCTATATGCAGGTAAACAGCTAACAGCTAACATGTTTGTCGCCATGTCAATATTATGAATACAGCTTTCATTGTATACATGCAATATGGATATGTGTAAAATGTTGTAAAGCCTTAATTTATTATATTTATTTTAATGTTAAAAATTAAAAAAAAAAGTTTAATCAAATAATCACAGGAATATGTTTTAATGTCTTAAATTATTTTTATATATACGTAATCATATATTCTCTACATTTTAACTTATACTTATGCTAATGTCTTAAATTATATATTATTTCACTCTATTTTAACTAATATACTTTGCATGTTTTATGTACCATTTTCAATCGCTATGATTGCCCAAAGTGAAGAAAAAATATTATTATTATTATACATGCATGTGTTATTTATTTTGTACTCATTACACGTATTTTATATGTTTTATTGCTGTCATTTTAAATACTATGTAGGCTTTTTACGTTTTATGTCTCGTTGCTTTATACTTGTTTGTCGGAAAATAGCTCAGATGAGCTAATGTTATCAAATTCACATGTAAACCGACGTTAAATAAAGCTTCTTGTATCTTGTACAGCCAAATCCATGTTAAAACGATGCACATGAGCCACAACTGTAACATAAAATGCAAATTACAATGTACCTTTGAGGGCATAAGCTTCACCAATGAGCCTCATCTTTCTGTTGGACGATGACTCAATGTTGATCTTATCGAGATTGAGGGCGTCAAGGCGTGCCAGTGAATTGGTGTAGTCCCCAATGACATAGAAGAGTTTTGCCATGAGACACTGAGCATCTTGCTTGTAGTCAGGCTGTAACAGTCAAATCCAAATTCACCTTGTAAAAAATAAATTATCTTCTAAAAATTTAATTTAAATTAGTAAACATACATTATAGGAGGACTAAAGTATCATTAAAAATTATATTTACAATTACAATTACAACTGAATCAGTTCCAATTTTCAAATTCTATCTGAAAGAATTTTTACGGAAAGCTGGAATTTGTTTTAACAGTTTTATCTGACTTTCAAATATAACACTTATAACTAAATAATAATACTAATGATAACATTATTCATACATTAAAATCCAAAGTAATCCCCTGTTCAGAAGTGTTTACAGCACAGTAATTGAGAAAATAAAATACAACTTGTCCATTGTTGTACAGATCTCAACTAGAATGACTAAAAGTTAATTAAAGTAATACCGATGTAAATTATATTACATATCAATGTAGTAAAAAATTTGTAAATGTAGATATAAACAACTGTATAGGAATTACTTAATAAGTAGGATTCAACTACAATAATAAATTATTTGTTTCAATAAAAATAATTCAAACAATAAACACGTGTGATAAAACGACTAAAATAAAAAATTATGATGACTAAACATTAAAAGCGAATTTAAAGTAATGTGTTGTAATGCGAGATTTAAATGTGTCCAAGCACTGTGTCTGTCACAGATCTCAATGGGAATGCATACTTTAAAATTATAGCCATCTTATTCACCAAGTGGCTTAACGACAATAAAAGAAGGCGTGCATACCTTGATTTCAGAGTGAAGAATAGTGTCTATTCTGTGGCGAATATCTGCTAGCTCAGATGACGCCTTTGTGGTGTTCTTTTCAGATGGCTGGTTCTCAAGCAAGAAGCGTTCGAAAGTTGCTTCTGTGCTAATGAAGTTTGCCAGGGCATCTGTTGACAAAACAAACAATTTGAATTTCATCAGCCAAATATACAAGCGGTAAGGACACAGGTGAATTCGGCCCATGGTGAATTCAGTTGGTGAATTTGGCCCACTGTCTTGTGACTGTGTCTTGTGGCAACATTTATAAGTGACACCATTCTAGACTGTGTTAGATTAACAGGAGACAGAACAAGATATTTTATTTGTTTCAATTCCACAATAAGACATAATAAAATGTAAATTACCATTGTTTAACAACTATCCCTAATTGATTAACAACTAAATGTGGTGTACATTAAGATCTATGTAATCTTTACACAATATAATCATAATTAATCAAATTATAACAAATCCAACAAAATTCACCTAGTCGAGCGACACAATCAAATCCAGAAGAAATTACTTTGGCGAGTTTAATAACAATTTACACATTTATAAAAATGTCTCAAATTCACCATGTGCTGAATTCACTAACACCCACAGATCAGTATAAACTAGCAAAATTTATCATTTATAGATATATGAGCACAAATGAAATAGTATTGTAAGGATTGCTATTGGATGCTTTCAGTGAAGTCATTGAAGAGGAACAATTTTTCACAATCTGAATAACAAGGACTGCTTTCTTTTATTAATTTATCCTTTTAACAAGTTGGGAGCTAAAAACAATATAACAAATTTACAAATTAACAACTTAAACAAGGAAAGGCTCAGAGGATGCATTGCCATTATTATACAAGTCCACACCCACAGCGACCAAGTCCAAGTATTAAGGATGGGACGAATCTGAAATTTCATTCGAATTGAATACAAATATTCAGTGGCTTCAAATTTGATTAGAATACAGAATGGTGTTGATATGTCGTGCCTTATGCATCCATAATTTTTTTAACTTTCTGACCTAACCATGAAAACGACTTCTTACACCCGCCAAACTTATCCTCACATATCTGGATCATGTCAGCATGGGGCGCACAGCTTATCTACACCAGTCAACTATTATAAAATAGGGGTCTAGTAGTCAGGGTTGATTGATTACCCTGCAGGCTGGGCTCCTGTAGCATGCTGCATTATGCAATACACACACCCTAACCCTAAAGTAACCCTGACCCTAACACAAACCCCTATTTTAGACTGGTCTAGATAAGCTGTGCACCCCAAAGCTGATATGACCCACATATCTTATTTGCATATACAACATGTTACAAAATAAAATCCTTCAGTCCTGTAAAGAATAAAATTACAAAAACAAATTCGCACAAAACTCGATGTGATTTACAGCGACTACACGGAGTTTGGTGTTTACCATAACATCAGTAATTTATCTCACGTGTCGCTAAATAAATGACCTTCCCAAATTCCGGTTTTATCACATGACTGTAGTAAGCTATAATCCGTGACAGTGATTTAAACAAACGTAATATTTTAATGTACTGAATGACATTTTAAGCAACTCTTCACAGTGATCATACAATGCCGGGAAAATTGATGGATGTAGAGGTTTGAAATTGGTGGTGTATAAAATTTGAAAAACAAGTGGAAATATTGATTGATAAGTATTATTCTTGTGTTAAGGTTATTCATAAAGTGGTACTGGACATATATTGAGTAGTAGTTTTGGTTAAAGTTTGTTAGTTAACAGTATTTTTGAACAGATTAGTATAGTGGGTGATAAAAGGGTAATCTAGGCTTCGACAAATTGTAAACAAGATTGAGCAAATCTCTTCATTTGATATAGTATATAAGAGATAAAGCAATAAGAGTAACAACTACATATGTAAGATAAAACTGTGAATAGGTATCATTGTTATTAAAAATAAACAAGCGTTTTAGTAGGAAACCCTTGTTTGTTTATATAGGTAGTGTCCAACGTTTCCGCTAGGGAACGGTACCAGTACAGACTAAACTTATTGTTCATGGTAGCATAGGTAGTAAGTTGTTTATAACAAAGTGTGCTGCAGTTGCTGTACACAATAAACAAACAGTCTTTCTAAAGACTAAGTTGGTTTAAACTAAGAGTTGATTTTGACAAATCGTAATATGGCACCTGGCAAGCGGCAAGTGAAGGCAAGGAGGCACTTGGTGTGTAACCACTGCCACAGCTTGGTGGATTTTGCCGTATCGGGGTGCGAAAAAACTTGGTCAGATACAACGGAGGAAGGGTTTACGTTCCAATGTTTAGGGTGTTGGAAAGTGGACTGTCTGACAGCAGAGTTAGCTAGGCTAACGGATATTGTGAAGGGGATGCAGAGTGGAGGGAGGGTGATTGCAAGGACAACAAATGGAGAAAGAACAACAGGAAACATGACATGCAGGAAGGTGACAGGGGAGAAAGTGACAGCAGAGAAGGAGGGAGGGACAAGGGGACAGGAGATGAGAGAAGTAGATGCGACAGAAGGTAAGACGAATGGAAGAAAGGAAGTGAGAGGTGATGTGACCAAACGGAAGTCAATAACAAGGACGATGACAGGAAGAAAAGAGACCGGAAAGAAAGGAACAACAGAGAAAGCGGCAGGGGGAAAAGTCAGCAACCAGGGAGATGCAAAACGGAGGAGCTACTCTGAAGCAGTGATCGAGGGGGCATTGAGAACAGAAAGGGTATTTATGGGAGACTCCATTTTGCGAAAGACAGACAGGACATTAAGCAAAGGAGAAGACGTTGTTGTTTGTCTTCCGGGGGCTAGGATAGAGCATGTGACTGAACGGGTAGAGAACGTATTGGGGCATGGCCAAGGGGGGTCTATATTAGTACATGTTGGGACGAACAATGCAGACAGGGATGGAACAACCAGGATAGTAAAGAGATACAGAGAGTTGGTAGAGACACTGAAGAAGACGAGAGTTGAACAGATCATACTCTCAGGAATCTTGCCAGTGATGAGGGGAACAACATTTAGAAATTGCAAGAGGATGGCAATTAACGGACTATTAGAGCAGATGTGTGAAGAAGAAGGAGTTGGATTTGTAGATTTGTGGGGATATTTTGTTGGTAAAGAAGACATGTTTATGAGAGATGGCCTCCATCTAAGCGGAAAGGGCGCAGCAGTGTTCTCCGAGAACCTTCTTCGATCGATGAATAATGGAACAGGTTGCAACTTTTTAAACTAGTTTCGCAGGGGGGATACACAGAGAAGCCAAATACTAGAGGCATAGATAAAGATAGCAAAAAGACATCAGCAAAGAACAGCCTGGAAAGCCTTACGGAATTTGGTTATAAATGTGTTTGTTTAAATGCAAGGAGCATAGTAAACAAAAGAAATGAACTAAACATTATGGTAGAAGATATTGACCCTCACATAATAGGTATAACTGAATCTTGGGCCACACCCGATATATCAGATGCCGAATTAGGAATGACAGGGTATGTAATGTTTAGGAAAGATAGATTAGGAAGAAGGGGAGGCGGAGTTATTTTATATATTAAAGAATCCATCCAATAAAAATAAAATTAGAAAAAGAAGCAGAATGTGAAGAAGCTGTCTGGTGTAACATAGTTACAGGAAAGTCAACATTAACTGTTGGGTTAGTGTATCGGAGTCCAAACATAAGCATGGAATAGAATGAAAAAATACATAACGCTATCAAAGAAGTGAGTAAACGGGACTGTATTATTATGGGGGATTTTAACCATGGGCATATACAGTGGACATCTCTACAGAGTACCGGGAGAGAGGATCAAGAGTTTTTAAATTTAGTACAAGATAGTTTCCTTTCTCAACATGTGTTAGAAGCAACCAGGGGCGAGAACGTGTTAGACATAGTATTGAGCTCACAGAAGGAATTTGTTGATAATGTCAAGATATGTGAGCCACTGGGGTGTAGTGATCACAACCAGATACATTTTATCATCAAAGTAAAGGGAGAACGGAATAGAAAAATAAGGTACAGGAAAAATTTTCACAAAGGAAGATATAAGGACATGAGGGAATATTTAGCAAAGATAGACTGAAATAACACACTGAAGAATAAGACAGCAACAGAATGCTGGAATATTTTAAAGAGTGAAATTGACTGCGTCGTTGACAAATTTGTCCCCTTGAAAAAACAGGGGAAACGGTCAAAGAAGAAACACTTATCGAAGGAAGCCATTAGAAAAATCAAGTACAAGCAAATGATGTGGAAGAGATATAGACATACCGGAAGTGAAGAAGACTATAGCATTTATAAAGAAGCACTTAATCAAGCTACAGCTGAAATTAGAAATTCAAAGAGAAGCTACGAACAAAAAATAGCTTTTAATATAAAACATGACAGCAAGAGTTTTTATGCGTATGTTCGAAGTAAACAGAAAGTTCAGGATAAGGTCGGTCCTCTAAAAGGTAGTGATGGTAGCATAATAACAGAGGGATTCTTAATGGCAGAAAACCTAAATGAGTACTTTAGTTCGGTGTTTACCAGGGAAGATATTAGTATATTACCAGTACTTGAGACTAAGTTCGAAGGGAGAGAGTTTGACTATTTAGGACAACTAATTGTAACCCCAACAATGGTAGCTATGAAAATAAGAGATATGAAGGATAATAAATCACCTGGAGTGGATGGGATTCCTCCCAAATTACTATTGGAAATTGTAGAACAAATCAGCATACCGCTTGCAACAGTGTTCAATTTGTCATTAGAAGAGGGAATAGTTCCGTTAGAATGGAAAGAAGCAAACATTATACCATTGTTTAAAAAAGGTTCGAGAAACAAGTCAGAGAACTATAGACCAGTGAGTTTAACATCGGTGATTTGCAAACTATTAGAAAGACTAATTAAAGATCACCTGGTTGATTTTCTTGATAAAAATAAATTGATAAACCCATCTCAACATGGGTTTTTAAAAGCGAGGTCATGCTTAACAAATATGTTATGTTTTTTGGAAGATGTCACAAAGTGGCTAGATGAGGGATCACCAGTAGATATAATCTACTTAGATTTTAAAAAAGCCTTTGACAAAGTGCCACACCAAAGACTACTACTTAAACTAAAGGCCCATGGCATAGGAAATGGAATGATCACCTGGATAGAAAAATGGCTTATTGATATAAGACAAAGATTTATAGTTGATGGGGAGGTTTCAAACTGGAAATCGGTTTTGAGTGGAGTACCGCATGGATCAGTACTGGGACCTATTTTATTCTTAATATATATCAATGATTTGGATGATGACATAACAAGCAAGGTGTTGAAGTTTGCGGACGACACAAAAGTGTTTAGGAAAATTAAAAGTGATGCAGATAGACAGCATTTACAAGATGATCTTAATAAGTTGATAGAATGGTCTGAGAAGTGGCAAATGCTGTTTAATTTTGGAAAGTGTAAGTGCCTTCACACAGGACATGGGAATGAAGATGCACAATATACAATGGGTGATACTGTACTAAATACTACCTTAAAGGAAAAGGACTTGGGGTTAACTATTAGTGCTGACATGAAGGTATCAGAGCAGTGTGGAATTGCAGCAGCGAAGGGAAACCAAATTCTTGGATTAATTAGGCGAAATATAGTGTACAAAGAAAAAGAACTAATAATACCGCTGTATAAAACAATAGTTAGGCCTCACTTAGAATATTGTATACAAGCATGGAGGCCATATCGCAAGAAGGATATTGATATGCTAGAAAGAGTACAAAGGAGAGCAACCAAAATGATACCAAAACTCAGGAATATTAGTTATGAAATGCGTCTAAAAGAATGTGGTTTAACAACACTAGAAACCAGAAGATTGAGAGGAGATCAGATTGAGGTGTTTAAAATATTGAATGGATATGAAAATATTGACAGAAATATTTTTTTCACAGTCAAGGAAGAGAGAAGGACTAGAGGACATGGAGTTACATTAGCAAAGAAGCAGTGTAGACTAGATATTAGAACATTTTCATTTTCAGAAAGAACAGTAAACGAATGGAACAGATTATCAGCTGATTGTGTAGGTGCTAGTAGTGTTAATATATTTAAAAATAAAATCGACATATACCTAAGAAGGGCGGGGTATACTTAGATAGATAGGTTGGACTCTCGATAAGCCAAATGGCTTCCTAGTCCACCTGCCATCTAGAGTTGAATCTCTAGGTGGCAATCTTGTTAAATCTTGTTAAAATCATCACAGCCACAGGAGAGTTAACGAACAGCCCTTGGGCTTGGCTTTTATAAAAAAAAATACTTTGTCGTTTCGCTGCACATTGATGATTTTACATTTATCGCGCATGCGCAGAAACGTCAATCGGAACGTTTATAACAACTGGAAAATGTAAGCGCAACAATGGCAATGACACTGAATGACACCCAGACCCACAACACTGGTCCACAGTGACTGAGTAGACACCCAGTTAGTCAGTAGTGACTGACAGTAGACGTAGTACTGAGAGAGACAGTATCCAATGTGTCTAATCTGTGATGAATCTAATTAAACGCTCTATACCTTGATCTGAACCTTTTGAAGTTATCTGTTTCGATAAATCAAGTAATTTTGCCCAATTCCCAGCTGCGCGGTACTTTTCCACTTCCAACTCGATTCTGTTGAGTTTTGTTTTGGTCGCCATGTTAGACACCGGTTCATAGTCTCTAATACTTCCGGTTGTACTTATTTTATGTATCAGTAAAATATCGAGAAATATTAACACGTTTTCATTATTATTAAATGTATATTCAGAATATCTGCAGATATATAAAAAGTTACATTTATTTTAGTTGTAATATGTTTGTTCCTTAGCTATTATCCCGTGCGATTGAAAAGGAGCACCCCACGTGTTGAGCACTTCCTTTTTGTAGGATCTTCCATAACGTCTGGGCAATTTATGTGAGTTTGTAAAAGAATATTGTGCATAATATGCATACAACTATTTTATTTTATTCGCACGCATTCCGAATCATAAAAAGATGTGTTCACAAAATAAAAACGTTATTAACAACAAAATACGTTATGGGAAATTGCTAAAATTATGCTTCATGACATTGTTACCGCAGTGCACTCTGCATATCATGCCATGTGTATATGGGCATGGTAGGAAAAACCTACCTAACGATATCGCAAACACATATCACGTTTGCTGTGAAATATAATCATGGCATGATACTGACAAGTCTTACCAAACTATTACTACTAGGAGAGTCAGATGCAAATAACAGTGGCATAAAACATTCCTTGTGTGAGATTGTTTTTAGCTGGTAGCATCCACGTGCAAACACCATGTTACGTACCTACCAGGGCAGGGCAGGGCCAGCAGAGTTTCAAACTAGTTTATAAATAAAGAAATATTGGTAATACTATTTGATTATACATATCAGCGTCCACTAAGGCTGTATATAATGTCAACTAATAAATATTTTGCATTGTTTATGGGAGATTAAATGAAAAGGTTAAATAAAATACCAGATCATTTAAAAGAGGCATGTCAATGTATGAAGCCTATGTAAAACACGTAGTAGCACTAGGGATATAGTGTAATTAGTGAATATTTTATAGTGTTTTTACGATGCATTATTTATCCTTGTGATTTGATAATAATATATTAAAACTTGTGTTTGCAGGCCAGACGTTACAGCATCATGCAGATCTTTGTAAAAACCCTCACTGGTAAAACAATTACCCTTGAGGTACGTTGGTAATTCATGTAGTTACTGTATGTGTTCAAAGAATACAAAAATTATTTGGAAACCCCAAAACTATAAATGTTGATATTAATGATTTTATGTAATGTAAATTTTTATTTGTGTTTGGATGTTTGACAATTTAATTTTGTATTAGTCCGACCGCATGCATTCATTACGGTATGCAATATTGAATACACTAAACACAGTTGTCAGAAATGTAGGTGTAATTTTAATAATATATTTTAACAATTCATGTTTTATTTTGATGTGTCAAAGATTTCTCCATTTACTTATAGTGAAACATATATCTGGTAGCTATATATACGATAATATTATGTTGGAGTGTGATTGACTGATCAAGCTTTGTTGCATTTACTTCACTACAAAATTAACTGACCATGTTATGTTTGTTTTCAGGTAGAGGCCAGTGATTCAATTGAAAATGTCAAGGCAAAAATTCAAGATAAGGAAGGTTTGTATATGGCAGCCCACTGGAATACTATACAGTTTTAACATCCAAAACATTAATTAACTTTTGTATATGTTTTGTCAGCAAGCTTTGTTCATACAACTGATGTTGCCGTTGTCTTGACTGATTATTGGTTTTTTGTTTGTGCGTATCTACGAAGGCTTTTCCTCGTGTCGGATGCGTCTGTTTGCCCACCGTGTCAGTGGCTGAATTTGTGCACACTCGGTAAATGTCCACCAGTAAGATTATCTTGAGTTGCAATGATGACCACTTAGGACACATCTGACATTTGTGTGACTTGAACAACTAGCGTTACCAATTGTCTGAGCAACATTAATATTTATGCCTCGTTTATTCGTGTTTTACATGGAAGTAGTAAACCATGACAGTTTTAACAGTGCATTATTTGATATTTGACTGCTGCTCATCCAAATTTTCCATCATCCCAATGACGCTGCTGTTGTTGCCTTAGATAATTGTAATGAAATAAATTCAGGGATAATCGCCAGCTTTCTGTTTTATCGTCCATTCTTGAGAGTCTGTTGAGACTCTCTGTCTGATTACACAGAATACTTGTGGAGTTGCTATGATGACCACTTAGGACACGTCTGACGTCCGTGTGACTTGAACAACTAGCGTTACCAATTGTCTGAGCAACTTGTTCGTCAGTCTTTATTAGTAGTGTTTGGCATAGCATCTGTTGTAAGCTTGTCTGGTTGTGATTGTGCGTGATTTGAGGAGCATTGTTTTGGATGCATAGGCTCGAGTATAGACAGTTGACTACAGCATACAAGAGCTGAGGAATATATCAAACCACTTGTGTGTTAACTGTTTGCTATGTTATAACTGAGGTATTGCTGTGTTGTAGGCATTCCTCCAGATCAGCAGCGTCTGATCTTCGCTGGCAAGCAGCTTGAAGATGGCCGTACGCTGAGTGACTACAACATCCAGAAGGAGTCGACACTCCACCTGGTGTTGCGTCTGCGCGGTGGGGCGAAGAAAAGGAAGAAGAAGAACTACACCACCCCAAAGAAGAACAAGCATAAGAAGAAGAAGGTCAAGCTTGCTGTGCTCAAGTACTACCGAGTGAGTTCCAAATTTCACACTCTAATCCATAGAAGTATTAAAGTTCAATGCAATAACGTTTGAGTTAGCTGCGAGCATTGCAACATGATAATTAGTTCAGAGTTATGAATCCGGAATCACTTCGTAAAGTGTAGCCTAGAAAGGTGTGTTTTGATATTGTTACTGGCAATAATCCTTTGCACACATGGATCGTTACTAATTTTGTTTCTGAAACATACATGTTTGTAGATGTTAGTTTCTTGACTGCTGTGAATTTATGAAATGGTTGCAATGATGACACTCTTAGGACACTTCTGATGTTTCATGACGTCAACTACCAGCGTTACCAAATTGTCTGAGCACCAGTACTATCTGTGAGCGCCAAACAAAGACATAAAACTTGTCAGCGCAAGCATTCATTCGTGTAATGTGTCTTTCAGATATTTTGTCAGTTGGTAAATAGCTGACAAAGCTGATTAGTAATGTTGAAGACTCAAAACGGTGGAACACTATTTTGATCTTCTTTGTTTGAATGCACCAGTGAATTTATTGTATGTTTTTGTGTTTTCATTTGAAAATCGTATACAGGTGCCTATCCTTTGTGTAATCAGTACTGTTTCTTATGTCCAGGTGGATGAGAATGGAAAGATCACACGTCTGCGTCGGGAATGCCCGAACGAAGAATGTGGAGCTGGCGTATTCATGGCATCCCACTTTGACCGACAGTACTGTGGCAAGTGCTGCCTCACCTATGTCTTCAACAAGCCCGAGGACAAATAGATGATGTACACCTATCTGCTTGTATAGTTCCTGTGACATTTTGCCTGCCAGAAATAAAGGGTGAGATGTTGAACTGCTGTGTTGGGATTTTTCATATCGATGATGTGTGTGGTACACTTAGACTCCACTCCATTTGTGTTGCTGGTGAAATCAGGGTAACAAGTACCGGTATCTGTCAGTATGAATATTCACCAATTATTAGTTAAAATTTATTGGACTTATTTTGTGTGCATACTAAATGATTACTGGTATTCAGACACGTAAACATTTATAATTGCATTACAATAGTTGGCAATACAAGTGACAATTTATTTTTGCATATACTTGCGTGACTGGGTTGCCAATTTAAACCTTGCATCAAATAATAATTTGGTCATACGCAAGAGTATGGGTAGGTCATTTCCCAAAAAACGAGCAGCCTTCGCATAATTTTAAAACTGAGCTACATGTAAGTTGATATCGGGGTTGTGAGATCACCCTCACAAGTCGGTTAGTGCACCCAACTATCACCCGTGGTCTGTGCAGTCTCGTCTTGATATCAAGTTCCACGTCAAGATCTCAATTGTTCAGTTTTGCAGACCAGGACACAGAAATGAAAGAAATCTTACCCTGTACCAGATTATCAATATCATACATTCATGGAAACAGTTCCAAGACCAAGCTTTTCAAAGTTAATTTACTGCTGCGTCAGCTTTATTTTATTAAATGTATGGAATGGGAAATAGTCTATAGTCTGGATGACAGGACCTGTTGGTTGTACTCTCTTGATTGACACTACACAGTACGACATTGCTACCTAACTATGATAAGCAGGCTATTTGCGAAATGTAACAACTTGACAGGTGGTTAACCCAATTGCATCAACCCACCACCGTGGCTCAGGGGTAGGGTGTCGGACTCTTGACTAAAAGGACCCGGGTTCAAATCCTGTACTGCAGTGTTAAAACCTTGGGCAAGTTTTTTCACTCTACATTGCTCCAGTCCACTCAGCTGTATAAATGAGTACCTGGTTATAGACAAGTGGTGGATATGTGTACGAGCAGCCTTCACGCATTAATTGTAGCACATGGCTGGATGCTTCCCTGAGATGGTGTTTGATTGAACAGGTATGCCAGGTAAGTAATGTGTGAAGGGCTTTGAGCAATCCTGAGGATTGGATACTGTGCTATATAAGAACTTACCTTTACTTTTTTTTACACAAGTAACACGTCAGCCATTGAGAAAACAAAAAAATTACAGCTTCACTTTTTATTAATAAAACACTCATCCACGACGTGCTATTCACATATTGTGTACAGTACATATAATTATATATATAATTACATGGTATTTGCTACATGTCATATTTAACATAATTTGTTTATAATTTATCCCTCCTCCTCCAACACAGATAATTCACATAGGAATAGCAGGTATTTTGGATACAGACGTTAATTGTACATCTGTTGCTCTAAGGTGTTGCCTCTAATTCAGCAAACAATCCTAACTGGTGTAAGCACCCATCGATGCGAGAGCTTTGGACCTGATACATTTCCTGAATTCAAGCTGCCCCAATCAACATGAATGCTCTTACTGGCACTGATGGTACAGCTTAACACTTGCATATTACAAATATACATACACCTGTGAATGTCTGTTGTATACCGGTAGCGCTAGTTTTTGCGGCAATGTCTGCTAGCTTTTATGGCATAATGTCTGTAATAGATTTGCTTGGTCCCGATCTACTCCAAATCATCGTCTGCCATCATTTTGCCTGCCGCCGAACTTGAGGCGATGCGCTGAAAAAAGGTACATGTTGTTCAGGGTCTACCAATAGTTTCAAAATAACATTTATCTACAATGACTTTCATAACATTGTTTTACATACACTTAACATGTATATCAGTTATAAATTAAAATACATACTCATAGCATTCACTGTGTACTAATTGCATCGGCAACAAACACAATCAGTTCATCTCCACAAATAAAAACGCTGAGAAGTTTCCACTGATCTAGGCACAATGAATGAAAGTTTATACTACGTAATATATGCACAATGCAATAGAATTAACGTTATCATCATCAGATAAAAGCATTTATGTAGTGAGCAGATTGAGATAAGCCTGCAGGACAAAATATCACGAATGAATGTGGAAAAACAGACGAGCTTGGTCAACAGAAAATTAAATATTTGCAAAATTGCAAACGGAAGTGGAGTGACGTGCAGAAGATGAGAATGGGGAGAGAAATGCTGTTGAGAACATGGAAGTCTTCAGTGATACATGTGCGCACCTGTCCGGCCATGGGGAGTCTCTGTATGAGCAGCTGGAAGACTTGGGGCGGCAGTGTCTGCTGCAACACCTGCAGCAGCTGCTGCGCCTGGCCGCACACTGCTACTGCATTGCTCAGGTGCTCAACACCTGACTCTATGTCACCTGTGCACACAGAGAGAAGGCTTTGAATGCAAGAACATGAGTAATGAAGAACAATGTTAAAGAATTAATTACTGCTATGTTACAATTTGCTGTGGACATAAACTGTTGTTAAAACTGAATTTATATTAAGCAAATACATCTGGCCATTCATATTCAAGGTCACATTTTTATAATAAAATTAATATTGCCTGGGGTGAAGAGGTTGTTGCCTGTGGTACATGTGTGTTAAATGGTACCTGTAGCAAGCAGCTCTTCTCCTAACTGTACTTCTTGCAGGAAGAATCTCTGCATTGATTCTGTATCTCTTAAATCCGGTATCTGAAAGAACAAATACATATTCACGATGATGAAATAGCTCACGTTTTATATGATGATAATAGTTCTACCATAATAGGACGAGAATAAAAATTTCATAATAATCATATTTCAGACAATCAAGTAAAATGTCCATTGATAACAGTATACACGCATATGTATAAATTTGAAAGTTTTTTGGGGCTATATACCAGTGTATTGGGTAGGCTGAAAGCTACTGAATCCATAATTGTTACATACAATTACTCTAACAGAGTACCTCACTGGTTGGTCCTGATCCTCCTCCCACTGTTGTTTTCTTGGCTTTTCTCCTCTCTGAAAGCAAATAAGTATGTTTGTCATTCATCACCATAACAGTGCAAGAAGCTGTTGATAGTAAACTCTAATTTACAATCAACAAGCGAGTTTTTTAATTGCTAATTTCTGAAGCCCATATAGAGCGCTGCATCCATGTCGCATGTCAAGTTTTGTCCACACACTGCAAATCAGTGCTATGACTATTTTGTGCAGTATCCTAAAATAGTAATCTTCTACATAACGGGTGGATACTTTGTTAGCACCTCATTAAGGCTCACTTTAGCTTGCTTCTCACAGGAAGCAATGATCAAGGATTATTATACATTTTTATAATACTTTGCAAAGTAGTATTCTAAATATCACAGGTGTATTATTATGTACATATTCCAGATGAAAGAACACATTTTTAGAGACAACACTTTTTGAGAGGTCCTCTACAACATGTTTTCATACGAAAGCACATAATAGAATGGTCGATGAAGAAGCTTCAAAATGATTACTGTTGTCAACAGAAAGGTATTAGTAATGCTCACAATAGCCTCACATAACTTCAAATTCATCTTTCTTTTCAATGTAAGACCAAATTATAAAAACATTTGCAGCAAGACATTGTTTGACGGACGGTTGATACCATTTACATTTTGTTACTGTAATGAGTTTATTAAAACATATTTTGTTAACAGTAATTTTTTTAATGGCATCTGTTTAACTTTCGGAATACTGCTCAGTTCTTGTAGGCCTATTGCCATTGAAGACGTGAGGATGCGACATTGAGGAACAACAAAACTGGACAAACATTTGTAAAACGCCTGCTTTTTGTTATTCCAAGAAACATATGAAACAAATGACTGCTACAGAATCATCTATTATAGGCATAGCAACTGAAACTAATGACATAGACATAGTGACAGAATGTTCTTCCGAAGTTCCGTGCCGTGGGACTGGGATATTATTTGGGGACATAGTCATAGACTAGTGCAATGTTTTAGCATTTTTCAGTTTAGACTTTTAAGACTTGACTGTGAAACAGCTCGTATCATAATACAACTGGAACTCTGTTGGTACAGTAGCCGAGCACAAGATACTATAATATAGGTTCCTAGACTTAGACTTAGTGTGCTGTAACTATGCCTGTCAAATTGTGGCACCCTATTATCACCCGGCCCCCTTTAAAAAGCTAATCGTGTAATCAATAGGACTACGCTGTCATAAACACGTGTGTCAACAAACGATCAGCCATCGTGTGAACTTATTAAACAAATATGATGAAGCACTTCCGACAGTTTGCAAATTCAGTATGCGACGTGATTATGAAGTTTAAAAGGCATGGACCACGCCGAAATAAAATTTGAGGCGAGCCCGGCCGAGGTCAGGCAATACAGCACGCTTACTTTCTATTAGCTTCTGTTTGAACTGAGGATCGCTCCTACGTTTGTGATCGAAGTATATACAATAACCAACAAAACATGCGACACTAGCACCCGCAGCAGCGAGGCCAAAAGATGATTTAGGAACTAGATAATTCATCATCAAAAATTACACTCGTCCAGCAGAAACCGGAAATGGGCAAAGGGCAACAGCAATAGCCTATGTTACCAAAGCCCGAAATCTATTACCTCTGATTACCCAGGTTCCGTGGTGAGGCGCCACTGTATACCCAGTTTCGCGCTTACCACCACGAAGCATCTGCGCAAGCCAGGGATCGTTGCGCTGCGTTGCAATACCCGCTGGCTGATCGTCTCCGCAAATCGTGGTAAGTGAGAGGAGTTGAAGTGTAGCGTCAGCCGCGAGAACAGCACAAATACCCGCCCCTAATTTGAGGAAGGACACACGACTGGGGGAATCATTATAATGAAATGACCCATTCGCATCGTACATAGAGTCCTATTAACATGTATGGCGAGCATCGCGGGGCTGATCACAACTTGAAACTTTTACATACGTATACTCGTGATCTCGTTATTGTTGTTAGGCCATAATACACTATGCTAACTCCCCTGAGAATGTCACACAAAACGCGACATGATCTTATTTGAATATTTAATGCGATAAGTGTTGGAGACGAGTACGGCAACGCGCGTCGTGACGCGAACCAGGAAGTGACGTAACACTAACAGGCATGAAGCGCCATTTCCACCACTTTCACCTATTTGGATTAACCCGGACTACGACTGCGCTTTGTGTCGGGCGGCAAGGAAACAGTCCAGGTAGTTGGATCGACCAGTACTACTGTCAACATTGTAAGTTAAATTACACCCTATTCGAGTAGTAACATATAATTATAGGCTGTCATGCTCGATGTGCGCGAAATATCTACGAGCATTGTACGAATAAGCATGTCTATTACTTTTACTCAGCCGTGCAACCATGCATCTGTTTGAAACCTCTGGCAAGCGCTACTTTAAAATTCAGAAATCTAGACGTAACACAAATCATCAACAGACTGTGAGACACCTGAATGGCAAAGTGTTTTGTTTTATGTCGCTAGGCAAACTAATTTTATTTATTTGATGAGGTGTATATAATTGTTAACAGAGAAGGCAGATTTTGTAATATCACAAGTGTCGGCTAATAACAACCCACTTTTGTGGTAAAGATTACAGTTTGAAAGTCTCTGAGGGTACAACTAAGTTAGCATTCTATGATGATTACGACTTGTAACCATGCAGTTATCATTCTTAGCATTACACTGATAACCATGTCGTGCCTGACGGCGAGAGTAACAAACAAACGCATCTCGTCGAGGTGACAACAACAACGGTGTCCTGGCCTGCTTGGAGGCACTTGTCACAAAACGTTAGATGTCTGAGAGACAGTCGTCAATAGAAGTTTTTAAAACAAATTTATAAGAAAAGGTAGTCTCGAACATGGCCAACAAATAAAATTTGAATATATCCGATGTTTAAGAAACTGTTTAAATTAACGTACGCTCCTAGAGCGTATTGAACCGTTTGGCTTGCCACGTAACGCTAGGCGTAGAATATAGGGTCTACTCTAAAATCAAGAGTTCCTTGCGCTATTTAATTGACAAACAATAACATTTATGTCAACACATAAAATAAAAATAATTATTAATCTTTCAGAATAATTATAAATTCAAACACTGTACGAAACACGCGTGTTCCACGTTTGTGAGTGCGTCACGACATCCCAAGAGAGCATGGGCGTCCGCAGAAACAATGGAGGGGGGCAATGTTATCCTGAATCAGAGGTTTAGCCAGCGAGCCGTGCAGCCGTGTTTTGCACGGCCAGTTTTCTAAAAACACGGCCAGTTTAACCATGCACGGCCTAGACTTGACTATGCCTCGGCAATGCGCACGCCAGGTCCACCGGCCGAATGTGGGAGGGCCCATTGAGGAGTACTATCGCCGCACCATCTATGTCCCGTACATGGATTCCTTGATCCAGTCTCTGGAAAGTCGCTTTGGTGAAAGCAACACGCCATATTTTCACATTTTCGCACTACATCCGAGAGAAATGTAGCAAACAGAAAGAGATGAACTCAAGCACATCGTTTCGTCTGTCAAGGAAATGTATGTCATTGACAACCTTGTAGAAGAAGCTCTAGCGTGGTATGACGTACAGAAGCATAAGCCACTGGATGACAACTCTCTGGGTATGATCGAGCTGGTGAAGCAGACCACTATGTTCCCTGCTGTGCGCAAGGCTATCCTCATCGCTTGACTCTGCCTGCAACATCATGTACAGTGGAAATCTGCATGCTAAGTGTCCACCGCAACAAAGTGAACAGCCAGAAGACCGAGCTAATGAACAGGCTCATTGACAATTTCGGAAGAGATCCCCGACGGCTCCAATTCCTGTTCCAAGAGTAATAACCTGCTCTAACTGAATGAACTGTTGAAATGTTTTGTTGTTATTTTATTCGTTTTGTATTTTCCATGTAAATTAAAAACGGACGCCCATGCACGAGAGTGCGGTACTTGTGTAGTACGTCGCGATTTGCTTACGTCAAAATCAAAATTACGTGCGTGAAACTATGCCTGTTATGGCGCTAATTTGTAATGATTAGACTTGAGGCTTGGGCGTGATAAGTGGCCCATGCTTAGGTGTTTCTGGTGCTTGATAGAGACATGCTTAGCAAAAAACCCGGCTTTATAGTTTAAATTTATACCAGTTTTAGCATAACTTTTACCAAATTGTTTTGGATGTTGAATGAACTTTAGAATTGTCATATTACGCCAAAGCAGTCCTCGTACATTTTATAGCGCTACTCGACAATAAACAGTCCGAATGAATTTGCAAGTCCGCACACCGGCGTCAGCGACCTTGTCTTCGCCCCCGTATACTCGCCAGGTATGTCATGAATGTATGCCAGTTTGTACTAGTAATTGTCTATTAAGAATGAGAGGTTAAGCCAATAAGTCTAAGTGTTGAGTATCGATGGTCATGTCGCTGGTTCGGACGAGACACGTCTACATGCCGGCAGTTCGGGAAGGATTTACATTGGATTCATGTTATACGATCAAAGCCAACCATAACACGACAATTGTGATTCTGTTCATAGTTGTTCTCATAATTTTGCGATTTTTTTATAGATAAAATGCTTTCACGTGGCTTTACAATTCCCGCTAGTTCACCCATAATGTGATGGTTTAGTTAAGCGATAAGTACAATTCTTTGGCGTTGGCCAATTTTTTTCTGCGGGACAAATTTAAAGCTTTTGATTTTATAAGACATATAATACCCTTTTCGTTGAAAAGAGGGTGTTTTATGCTATCCAGGATTACATGTAAACAACAAATACAGATTTGAGCAGAACGACGATGCTGCCAAGTCTATCGCGGAGAGAGCCGATCGATTGCACATTAGTAATAACTTAGACCCGAAGTCCAAGTCGTTATGTAGACCGCTAAGCCCTCAACCAGGGGCTGCCAACACGTGCCAGACGTGATCTTCCAAGCAAGGCGGGAAATCGACACGTTTATTTCTCATATGAAAGTGGGTTTTTCATTGTGTTTTTCTTTTGTGAAATCCTCATAATGTGTTTGCAGCATTGATAATTTCCCGTAGAGCAGCCTTGTCATCCTCAAATTATTGCGACAACTTCGACAATGTCAGGCTGAGCAGTGTCCAAATGAACTTGCAAAGAAGCAGCGAATTGTATTGTATCCAGAAGTACCCGACCGGTGAATTATTGTGATTTTTATATATCAAGAAAACCGCTAAAATCTTCGTGTTTCTGTGTTTGGGACGTCTTCTACAAACTTAGCATAACATGACACCGTTATATTTCTAACACACATTGTATGCTGTAATAACGTTTTTATTGTATCCTGTAATAATCCTCACATCAATCGAGGACCGATCGGAAATATCATACATCGAAGACAATGTTCGCTAAATATACAATCGTCTTCTTTGTGCGTTGGTTCATTGGATAATGTCCACAAGCTAAGCCGCGTTCACGTCCCGGTCGGCGGCAGACAGGCCTCGGGGTGGCTGCTGAGGTACGCCACGGACGGCGCGTCCAGGACGCCTTGCACGAAGCTCACCTGCAACAGGCAAACAAGACAATGGTTTATAACTAACTAATGATTGCCAATGACGACATCAAACCAGAGTGCTAGTAGACAGTTTGTCTGGAGTCTAACGTTTGTGTTTAGTTAGGTGTTTCACACCTTCTTGAGTAAACAAGTACACAGTTTGTGTTGAGTCTAACGTTTGTGTTTAGTTAGGTGTTTCACACCCTCTGTAGTAAACATGTAGACAGTTTGTGTGGAGTCTAACGTTTGTGTTTAGCTAGGTGTTTCAAACCCTTTTGGGTAAACAATCACTAGTGAAAGAACCATCACAGCGTGGCATATCTGATCAGATATATGCGAAAGAAATACATTTTAGAAATCTTAGCGATATTCGTTAGTGAGAAAAACCCTATTTAATCAGTCCCAATGTTGCAGTTAATCTGTGTGTTTCAGTTGTTGTTCTTATAATTATTATTTTCCAACTTTCGGCAATGTTCTGCCAACTGATTGATTACTGTTTTAACTGGACTCTTATGGTCTTATCAGATGTCACGCAAGCAGTCAATCAAAATTCTCAAAACACTGATCTCAAGCCGATGTTTCTATTATGGCGCTAAGGATGATCGCTGCCAGGGTGCTTGTCGTCTCGTTGTTGTATAAGTTGTCACGGGTCAGACATTAACGTGATGTTCGAGTCACGAGGGACATGTAGACCGATTCAAAAATGTTGAGTGTCGGGTTTTTAACCGAATATACCAAGTGCTGGCATGTACCAAGTGCTGGCATGCCGGGCGGATGTGCTAGCCACTGGGTTATATACAACGTGTTCAGCCGCCGATGACAGTGTGATCAAACAAAACCAGAAGTTGTGTTAAGAAATATATTTACCGTGTCCATGTATCCGTCGAAGAAGCAGTCTCCACCACACACGCAGCCACCGAACACCAACGGGGCCTTCACTCGGTCGAGTCGACCTGGAGATGGTGAAATAGAAACGTGACAGTCAGCAAGCGTCGTTCCGAATGACAACACCCGTGACACGGTGACTACGACACGTCTTGTATCGGGGAACTACCGGTTCACGTTTGTGATTTCCGCACCACATTGGTGCATAAATGCTGTGCTAAATCGTCTCGTCAGTTTTATCGCTTGTCTCCCAAATGTTTCCTCAAAATACAGTTTACCCCTCCTCCCGTACGTACATGTTCTGCCATTATAACGTGTAGGAAACACCAGCTTATATACCAGCAATTAGTTAATTATAATTTAGTTCAAGCATTTCATTCATCGCTGCAAGTGATTAACGTTTTTTATTGTTTCAAAAAAGATTGGTTTATTCCTTTATCAGCATAGGCGTAGATACTTCATGTACACTAAATTTAATGTACACTAAACTTCATGTACACTGTGCTTCATGTACACTCACCACCAAGGGCAGTTTCCTTTTCCAGAGTCCCGTCGACGTAGAATTTCACCGTCTCACCGTCGTATGCCCCCAAAAGGGCATTTTTTTGGTCCAAGGTGTCATCCCGCCACCCAAAAAAAAACCCCAACAAAAACCCACACAAAAAACCCCCAAACACACCACACACACACACACACACACACACACACACACACACACACACACACACACACACACACACACACACACACACACACACACACACACACACACACACACACACACACACACACACACACACACACACACACACACACACACACACACACACACACACACACACACACAAACACACACACACACACACACACACACACACAATTTTTGTGCTGGCTGCTGAGCTATATTCTCATATTATATTAATGTTTCTGTTTATTGTAGCAAACAAGCCTAAAAGTTATATCATTAGGTTAAAAGCACTAAGCATCAGCAGAGATAACATTAATGCAGATTTGTGATTCCATATAATAGTTCATATTTCTGTGACATAATATATACATATTCTGCACATCATCGTAAATCAGGGGCTGCTGCAGCTGAATATGTCTATAACAACTTTCACTAACCCTGGAACATCCCTATGGAAAACTCCCTTTTAACGTCAATAATGAAATTTCCTACGAGGGGTGTGATCGACCTCCGGTCACGTGATACGATTTTGGGTGATTTCACCACACGCCGCTCGCATAACATGCAATGTTTATGCGAATGGGTTATCATGTTGGGATTCCCAACAGTCGTGTAGGCATCTTCAAATTGGGGCGGGTATTTGCGCTGTTCCCACGGGTGACGCAGTAGCGACCGGGGAAGTCAATTGCTACAGTCTTGTAGTTCGACTACGCTCACTTCCATGGTTTGCGGAGGGGATCAGCCATGGGTACGATAGCGCAGTGCAACGATTTGCGAGGATGATATTACAGCGTCACCTCGGATGGAGTTTATACAATCGTAAATTATTACGTTTATGCAGACGAATAGCCTTTTCACGCCAACAGTTAGTACTTACAGCCAAACCGCCAGAAGAAACCGTGACAGTTGTTGAGTTGGTTGCCGATCCACTTACGGCACCCGCGACAGAGCGGGCACGCAGAGATCCCTCGTCCCCACACTCGGAGTTGTCCAGGAGAGACCGCGAACCAGCCACACCGGCGGATCTCTTGAAGAAGAAGCTGACGGAGAACGACTCGAAGCGGTCGAAGGCGTTGCTGAAGTAGGCGAGCTCCAGCTTAGCCTGAAGGGTGCTGTTGAAGAAGCCACACTTGCCAGACTTGCAGCCGTCATCAGACTGGGCGACATTCTGGTTGTAAAGCCAAAGACCCTGCGACGCTTTGACACCTTCGTCTTCATCGAATGTGACACAGGTAATGCCCTGGAGCATCGGGAAGTCTGTCGCGACAGAAACACAGACATTGATTCTGCTCAAAAAGTAACATGCATGTGTTGTTCATCACGGTGTTTACAGTGTCACGGAAGTTCCTTGGTTAATGCATTTACTATACGTCATGTTGTTCATAAGATAACATTGCTAGAAGAGTAAATCTGCAGAAGAGTAAAGCGGTTGCTGCGAACTTACAAGGATCTGAGCGCACACACGTGCACAAGGTCAGGTTGAATACAGTCCCTGGGGCACAGTCCATGGGTTGGTCTCCCAGCATGAATTGGCGATCGTTTCCATCGACCTCGGCCAGGGGACAAATACCTGAAGAAAATCAAGCGCACCATGTTCGTTGTCACAGCCGATACCACATTGTCCAGTGTCACTTACTATGACATTATTCTGAGCAAATCGGACACTTTAAGTGATGTACATGTTTAGGAACACGCATAATAGCAAGTATTCTTTGTAGTCTCACCAATTCCCTGGGTAGTTGGAGTCCAGGTGCAGTTTACTTTGCTCTCGTCTCTGATACAAGTCAGGATGTCCTGGTCCCACTTCTCGCACGGGTTACACGACCGTTGGTAGGCGACAAACTCCTCCCTCGTGGCGTTGTACTCGCACTGGTAATAGTTCTGGCAGTCGCACGGGTCTCCCAGGAGGCCATACACGCTGTCCGCGCCGACCACCATCGGACAGTTGACTGCAATACACGTCGACAAACACTCGGTTATTATAATAAAAATAATTTTAAATGAAAATTTTAAATAAATTTTAAATTTAATATATATTATATATATATATATATATATATATATATATATATATATATATATATATATATATTATAATTAAAAAGGTTTCGGTTTAAAAAAATTCTATAAAAGAAAAAAATTACACATTTAAATAATAATAATATTAATAAATCAGATAAATAAATATATGATAAAAACGACATGTAGACATGAATGGTTTGTAAAGAAAACAATTATCATGGAAAACGTACTTAAAATGTTCTCTCAGTTTTAACCGGACAAAAACTTGATTACATATAATACAATTAAGCTATATTATCACCATGCATTGATTAGTATGTTAAATAATCGTATTATAATGTGTATGCAGTAATAGGTACTAAATACGTATATACTACACCATATTTCATTCATTTATAATTACAATACAAAATTGGCCAAACATAGATCACGTATTGATGTTAGAAAAGAGTAGTTAAAATAACTATAACTACAAGCAATACATAATAGTATTAGGCTACATGCACAACAAAAACAAAAACAATACAGATTTATACGAAATGGTATTTAGTTTAGATTATCTTCGTACCTAATTTTGAAAGATATTAACAAAGAGTGATGACCAACTTAAACTGTTATCAGTTGTCACAAAATGTACTTGAATAAACCTGGGTAGAAGGAATAAACATGGGTAGAAGGAATAAACATGGGTAGAAGGAATAAACATGGGTAGAAAGTAACAACGAACAAAGACGTCACAGTCGAGTACTGTACCTGCCGGGTTGAGTGGGACACAAGCGCAGGGAAGACTTTCGACGTAGTTACCGACACAAG
Source organism: Ridgeia piscesae (assembly GCA_025642075.2). Lineage (NCBI taxonomy): Eukaryota > Metazoa > Annelida > Polychaeta > Sabellida > Siboglinidae > Ridgeia > Ridgeia piscesae. The sequence goes on along the minus strand of JAODUO010000020.1, from coordinate 704,401 downwards.
GTTCTGCCTCACAGACACGGCTTCTGTACTGTTTCAGATCGCACTTACAGGCGCCGTATTCCGACCACGGTCCGAAGTCGGCGGCTGGAAATAAACCTTAATTAAACTTGCACAGTGAAACTAATGACAGTGAAGCAGTTGGTATGTCTTAAAATAAAGCATGAGATGTCAAAAAACGATAGAAAGATTGGCTGAATTGAGGGGGATTGAGAATGTGTGCAGTTGGAGTGACTGAAAGTGCGAGACACGAAGGAACAGAGCACAATTTGCGGGTTTGTGCACGCCTTCTGAAGTATAACATTCTATATCCAATGGCAAATGTTGAAACGTCACAATCCTTTGTTTCTGTACTGATAATAAGGCTGCAATGCGCTACTCACCGACTTGAAGAGCTAAGACGAAGAATACCGCAATAGCACATGGACCCTTCATGTTGACTATTCCTACAAACCAACATATATGATTGTTTGTATAATATACACTGGGTACAAATATACCATGGTTTACTTGGAAATGCACATAACAGCTACACTTTAATTATTGACATACTAGCCAATATTCATGTTTAATAAGCATACGATCATCAACCCGAATGGGACAACTTGCAATTCACCTGCTTTTTGAGAACAATATAGGGAGCGTCAAAGTTATTTGATTTGCCTCAAACATCTAGCATCGGTGTCCGAAGAGTCGCCAACATTTGTTTAGTGCACGATTTAGTATGATGACCAGGCGAATGAAACCGGCAGACTCACCTGTGTCCTATGCGGTCTGGAGGTCTGTACGGGTGATGGTGGTCCTGCTTCGAGTGGCTGTTTGCAGTCGCCGCAGCCCTTGATATAGTCGTCGCCGATACGTTCCGCCCACGCTGTTTCCTACGTAGAACGTGTGTACATTTCAATGTGACATCGTTAGGACATACATATATTACTGTGTCTACGTCATACTGTTTCACAGTTTGACCCTTCACACCTATGACGCACCCAGCTCGAGGTCGTCTTCCTCTCCTCTTCCGCCTACGTCAAATCAGCTGTCGACACAAAGGTCAGGGTGCATTTCATGTCACGTGTTGATGGATTTAGCATTGCTAATCTATGAATGACAACTGATGATAAGTAGAGATAGTTAGACAAGGATGCTGAAAGATGTTCGACGTATGCAAAGATCTATATTCCAATTAACTACATAACCTGTATTGTCGCCCATAACTTGGTCCCAAGGACACGAGACAGACATGTACAAGTCGTCCGACACACTGCAATAAGTTTGTAAGCCGGTAGATGTAGACTGTGCATTTCGCGATATAATTCACATTCACAGGCTGATTATCTGGGTAAATAATTCAAGCAAATAATTATTCGACTCTTATTTTCCTCCAGATTGCAATAATGGTACAAAATGGCTATGTAATGGTCAAAGTTATGAATGGTTTATAACAAGCAATAAGCTACAGAACATATGTTATAATACTGAAATTGTTAAACACGATCACACCAGCTTCATTGAATTCTAATCAACGCGTCCATGTGTAATAATAAATTGTTTGTAATAACCCTTCAAAGTTATGCAACACAGCTGGGGTTTTAGTCCTTGTTTCACAATCTATTTCACAAGAAAGATTAATGTTCATACGTTCAAACTTAGTTGGTCCTGTGTTGTCGAAACTACTTATTAAATCGTCAGAAATGCCATTGTCGGTTGTTGTATCTTTAGTACTGTGTCATTTCATAGTTTCTTATTTTAACTTATTTTGACTGTTTTTATTTTGTTGAACTGGCTCCTACATCGTTCAGTAAAGTTGGTTGTCATGTCGTTATTCATTTTAAGCGAGTTAGGTTTGAATTATGTATGTATGTATGTATGTATGTATGTATGTATGTATGTATGTATGTATGTATGTA